>CM077159.1:37292980-37515480 GCA_039583875.1 Platanthera guangdongensis | reverse complement strand
GAGCCCACAGATCATTGCAATAAGCAGGCAAGAACTGTTAAGCCCGTTTGTACAATGCGTGCCATGCTGCTAGTCGACCATAATGACAGTGTCTCCATGGGCATCACTCGCCCAGGCTCTACATGGCGATAAGGTCTGCAATGATCCACACCTCGAGCTAAGCAACGGACCAATGTATGTTGTTCCGCTTCAGGCTGAGGCACACCGTCGGCCCCCATCTGCTTCCCTCACGACAATTTCAAGCACTCTTTTACTCTCTATTCAAAGTCCTTTTCATCCTTCCCCCGCGGTACTTGTTCGCGATCGGTCTCTCGCCATTATTTAGCCTTGGACGAAATTTATCGCCCAATTAGGGCAGCATTCCCAAACAACCCGACTTGTTGACAGCACCTCGTGTTGTGACAGGGTTCAGGCCGAACGGGGCACTCACCCTCCTTGGTGCTCCATTCCAGGAGACTTGGGCTCAGTCTATCGCTGAGGATGCTTCTCTTGACTACAATTCGAGCTGCATAGCAACGCGATTTCCATACTGGGCAATTCTCGGTTCACTGGCTGTTACTAGGGGAATACTCGTAAGTTTCTTCTCCTCCACTTATTTATATTCTTAAACTCAGCGGGTCACCCCGCCAATCCTGGGGTCGCATATCAATTTTCATACAATAACAAATGAATTGGGTTAAACATGGGATTCACACAACTTTCTTAAAGCAACCAGACGATGATTATGATCAACATAGCTTTCATCCTACCAATTAATCGATCGTTGCAAGAGAAAATCATCCCCGCTCTTCAGCCTACCACACATCAGCGCATGACGGGCCAATCTTCGTATCCTAGATAAGACCATGCATAACATTAGAGATCTTATGGAGCGATTTAATGCTTGATGCCCAGGCAGACGTGCCCTTAGCCAGCTGGCCTCAGGCGCAACTTGCGTTCAAATACTCGATGGTTCACAGGATTCTGCAATTCACACCATGTATCGTATTTCGCTACGCTCTTCATCGATGCGAGAGCTAAGATATCCATTGCCGAGAGCCCTACAACTCTTGAAGAGAGAACAACAAATCCACAAAACAAATCGCTTTGAGAATATATGGTTGAAATTCTACTCATACTACATATTTACCTTGGCGCAAATTTGCGCCGAGTTGATCTCTCCTCCATCTAGAACATGTTCATCAGGTTGTTCATGCAAAAGATGGATGAGCGCGCAACAACATCAATGTGCTGCTGAATAAGTTCACAAGTTTTCAAATCGCTCGATCTCTTTAGGGTCTCGACAATGATCCTTCCGCATTTTCACCTACGGAAACCTTATTACGACTTCTCCTTCCTTTAAATGATAAGGTTCAATGGACTTCTCGCAGCATCGCAGGCGGCGAACCACCTACGTCACAGCGATCCGAACACTTCACCGGACCATTCAATCGGTATGAGCGACGGGCATTGTGTACAAAGGGCAGGGACGTAGTCAACACGAGCTGATGACTCACGCTTACTAGGAATTCCTTGTTGAAGACCAACAATTGCAATGATCTATCCCCATCACGATGAAATTTTCAAAAGATTACCCGAACCTATCGGCCAAGGTTATATACTCATTGAATACATCAGTGTAGCTCGCGTGCGGCCCAGAACATCTAAGGGCATCACAGACCTATTATTGCATTAAACTTCTGTGGCCTAAACGGCCATAGTCCCTCTTTGAAGCTGGCCGCGCAGGTTGAACTCCACATAGCTAATTAGCAGGCTGAGGTCTCGTTCGTTAACGGAATTAACCAGACAAATCACTCCACCAACTAAGAACGGTCATGCACCACCACCCATAGAATCAAGAAAGAGCTCTCAGTCTATCAATCCTGACTATGTCTGGGCCTGGTAAGTTTCCCCATGTTGAGTCAAATTATGTTGCATGCTCCACTCCTGGTGGTGCCCTTCCATCAATTCCTTTAAGTTTCAGCCTTACGACCATACATATTTCACGGAACCCAAAAACTTGCTGAATTTTGTGCTAAGTATGGTAGCTCTTATAATTTTGTATGGAATGATGTGGTTGCTGCCCCTCCTGAGTTCATGGAAATCGTCCATGATGACTTTAGCTAGGGTGCTTTTTCTTTCTTATTTTTCTTACTGCACTTTATGATGCTAATGCAAGATTCAAGGAACCCAAAAACTTTGATTTCTAACAAGGTCCGGCGGAGTCCTAAGAGTAACATACGTCTATCCCTGGTCGGCAACGTTTTTGGTTGAGACTAGGACGGTATCTGATCGTCTTCGAGCCCCCAACTTTCATTCTTGATTAATGAAAACATCTTTGGCAAATGCTTTCGCAGCGGTTCGTCTTTCATAAATCCAAGAATTTCACCTCTGACTATGAAATACGAATTCCCCCGACCATCCCTCTTAATAATTACTCTGATCCTGAAGGCCAACATAATATGACCGAAATCCTATGATGTTATCCCATGCTAATGTATCCATAGCGTAGGCTTGCTTTGAGCACTCTAATTTCTTCAAAGTAATAGTACTGGAGGAACGACCAGGCCAATTAAGGCCAGGAATGCATCGCCGGTATAAGGGATAGGCACAGCGGTGCACACCGTGAGGCGGACCGACCGACCTAACCCAAAGTCCAACTATGAGCTTTTTAACTACAACAACTTAAATATACGCTATTGGACCTGGAATTACCACGGCTGCTGGCACCAAACTTGCCATCCAATGGATCCTCGTTAAGGGATTTAGATTGTACTCATTCCAATTACCAGACTCAAAGAGCCCAGTATTGTCATTTATTGTAACTACCTCCCCGTGTTAGGATTGGGTAATTTGTGCGCCTGCTACCTTCCTTTGATGTGGTAGCCGTCTCTCAAGCTCCCTCTCCGGAATCGAACCCTAATTCTCTATCACACGTCACCACCGTAGTAGGGGACTATCCTACCATCGAAAGTTGATAGGGTAGATATTCAAATGATGCATCGCCGACACAAAAGGTCATGTGATCCGACAAGTTATCGTGAATCATCAGGGTAATAGGCAAAACTTGCGTCGACCTTTTACCTAATAAATGCGTCCCTTCAAAAAGTCGTGGAATTGGTGCATGTATTGGCTCTAGAATTACTACGGTTATACGAGTAGCGCGTACCATCAAACAAACTATAACTGATTTAATGAGCTATTCGCAGTTTCACAGTCTGAAATAGTTCATACTTACACATGCATGGCTTAATCTTTGAGACAAGCATATGACTACTGGCAGGATCAACCAGGTAGCACAACCACAACACAACATGAAAGCAGACAAACCATTCACCATCAGCAGGCAAAAGGAAGGGAGAAATCATGGTTGTACAGGTTAAGAGGCAATTTTGCCTCCAAAATAACTCACATTAATAAGGTTGCAATGACACCAAAATATGATTTTAATTTGCTGCTTCATATAACAACATCATGCAGAGTTACGGATCAGCAACCAGCTAGCTGGATATTCTGGTAGTCACATACGTCTCGCCAAATAGTTGATCAAATAATAACTGCAATGCAAACCATTGACTCTTTTTGCATTGAAAGAAGAGGCAAAGATTAATCTTTTTTCAAATTCAATGCCAATATTGAGAATGGGATCAAAATGCAAGCAACATGACAGACACACCACATCCATAGTGACTTGTGGCCAACAAAATGAAACAAATGCTTTTAATATTGATCAGCAACACTGAAGGTACACCAAACAAAGTGAGCATTATTAAATGCAACTCATATGCCGCAAACGGTCTAAAAACAACCCACATATGCAAGCCCGATGACAACACAACAGGAGCCAAAAAGACCAACACTAAATCGGAGAAAAGAGTTCTGCGAGGCATGAATGTTTTGGAGGATCGATGCATAAGAAAAATCACATATGCATCGCACAATATAAAGAAGAAAATTCGGTAGCATGATATAAGATCTAAGCGGAGGCATATCATGCACAACAAGCACTAGAGCGCAATCAAATTTTCTTCCCTCTACTAGTATGTAATTCAGATTCACAAAAAATGAGCCCCAATGAGTGCAAAACCCCCTAAAAGCTTAAAAATGTGCAACATGTCTAGCACCTGCCCGCACATTATTCGACTCGTAATCCAAACATTCAATATCAAATTTCCCTAGTGCATGCTGATGAGTTATAAATATACGCATATTTTAGTATTTTATTTATATAATTTTCGCTATTATTCATAGTTTTTAGTTATTTTTGTTTATAAATATGTTTCTTTTTGTAAATATTTACCTAACTTAACCTAATTTTGATTTCTGAAATTTTTCAAAAAATGGTCAAAATTGACCTGACACGCCTGTGTTAGCTAACCCGACATGCCCGTGTCATTCCCGATCGACGATCAAGGCTACCAGCTCGATGAAACGCCTTCGACGTTCGTCGACCAACCTGACACGCCCGTGTCAGCCAAACCGACACGCCCGTGTCACTTGCTCTCGACAATTTCTGCTCGACAACTTCCAAACTCGACAAACGCTCTCGATACAACGCTCTTGACATTCGTCGAGACCAACCCGACTCGCCCCAAGTAGACAGAGACACGGGCGTGACCGCCACATGTACTCCTCCACCTGGCCGACAAGACCCACGCCGGTGACTATTTACGCAACCCGTGCCCGGATCTACCTCCCCGACATGCCCAGAGTCATGCCTGTGACTTGGGGCGTGACATCCTCGTATACAGCCCGAAGTCAACTTTCCAGTCAAATTGCCGGATCACATCATGAACAGTAGTGACACACCCCCCCCCCCCCCCGACTCGCATGTATCGACTTCTGTGTTCTTTGATTTTTTCTATAAATTGCATATTTCTGTAAGGTCTAACGGTTCACTTTTTTGAGCCACTTTAGTGTGTCTTTGTGTGCTGCCCTTGTGGATTCCTTTGCCATGTAAGGACAACTTTCTCCTCCTCTCTCTTTATGTTTGTATTAGCTTTGTAATAGTTCCCATTAATCAAAAAAATATGTTAGCTTTTCTCTTCTTAAATGGCTTTGGAATGAACTTGTGTGCCCACTTTCTTTCTCATTTTATCCCTTTGTATTTCCTTGTTCTTCTCTTTTATAAAAAGTGTGTGTGTGTGTGTGTGTGTGTGTGTCTGAGTGTAATTTGTTTAGTTCTTATACTTTCCTTTTTTTGGTTTGTCTCCATGTTAGGATTTTAGTAAAGATTTTCATTCTTAAGAGTTTATAAAAGGGATTTTAAAGTTTTTTTGATTTTCTTTATTTAGTTTTTTTAGGATTGTAAAACCTTTTTGTTCTTTTAAATTTTATATCAACTTTTTTATCACTTTTATGAACTCATAAGAATGAAAAAGTTGTAATTTTAATTTTTAAAGAACTTTGGTTTGTGCTTTGTTTTGAAAAACGTTTTGTTTTTTTAATTTTTATTTGTTCTTTTTATGTGTTTTTGGTAAAACCTAAATATAAAAAAGTAGTTGTTTTAATTTTTAGGTAACTTTCATTTTTTTTAATTTGTGTGTGAGTGTAGGAGTTAGGTTTCCATTTTGTTCTTTAAAATTTCATAATGTGTGTGTGAGTGTATGAGCATAATTTTTCATGCTTTCTTTTATGCTTTCTTCAATTATGTAGAGTGTGTGTTTGTAGTAGATAAATTTTAATGCTTTATTTTATCGCTTTCTTCAAATTATGTAGCGCGTTGTGTGTATGAGATAGTTTTATTGTTTTCTTTTAATTCGAGTAGAGTGTGTGTGTGTGTGTGTGCGTGCTCATTTATTTCTGCCCACTTGTTAAGAGTTAAATAGCGTGCTTTTATTTCCCGCCTACTCGTTTGAGTATGACATGTAATTTTCTTTTTTTCTTTTCTGCCTACTCGTTAAGAGTTAAATGGCGCGCCCTTATTTCCCGCCTACTCGTTTGAGTAGGACTTGTAATTTTCCTTTTTCGTAACTTAGTTTTTTTGTTTATTAATAATTTGAAGAGTGTGTGAGTTCTCGTTTTAGATAACTTTTTAAACTTTCTAAATGTTTGTTATTTTCATGTTCTCTTCTTATAATCCTTTAGCGTTTAATTACGAACTCACGCCTCATCAAATTATAAAGTCATCCCCATACCGATGTGTGGCTAATCGTTATTTTCCTCGGCATCGAAGAGCATTGGGACATTTAAAATGATTTGAAATAATTAAAGTTCTTTATTTTCATATTTATCTAAGGACTTAAGGTTTACCCCGGGTTAACGATGCGTAGGACCACAAATCGATGTGTGGGCCCTATTTTTGTTATCCATATGCTAGCTAGCCGAGAGGCCGTGCGTATGGACAGATCACCCCTGGGTAAAGAGAGTTGCGTGCAAACCCTCGAGAGAGGACAAGCGTAATTCTTCCGGATTGGGTTCCCCACCCAATAGCGGGGTGCTTAGCGTAAAGCGGGCATTAAGAGGAATCCTTCGTCGGACTAACGTTCGGTCGAATAGTCTTAACGTTCAGGTGAGCAATATTCCTAGAGATAAGTGTGCTCATATTTGTGGAACCTCCACGGCCAAGTTGCCTTTTATTAATTTGAAATCTAAGTTCAATAATTATTAAAAGTTATTTTAGTCTTAATCTGATTCGGTGTCGAGCGTTAACCCTTCATCAAATTTTCTTAAATCATTTTTCGCTCTTTTATTTATTCCGTCTTTAGTTAATTAAAATCTCCACCTTACTTATTAGTAAAATAATAGTCCTCCTGGAGGAGTAAGAATAATCAACCCGACTCCGAGAACAATACGACCTCGGTATTCCCCTGAATATCGAGTACTACTTACGATAGGTGCACTTGCCTCCCTTAGCAAGCCCGCGGCGATCGACTCATCGAACCAACCACACACATAAGAGTCTATTCGCGGGCCATCAAAGTTTTGGCCCCCGTTGCCGGGGACTCTCTCTTGAGTTGTTATTCTGAATTCCAGAGTATATTACTTTTACTTATTTTCTAAAAAAACAGAAATTAAAAAAAGGGGTTTTTTCATTTTTATTTATTTTAGGGTGTATGACCCGTGGACAACCCTCCGAGTCTGAAGATTTTGACTTCGACCTTGAGATCGAACGCTCCCTTGTGCATATTCGATCTCAATGCCGAATTCCTTCTTTAGAGCTCGAAGAATCTATCGGAGAACCCACTGTCATAGTAATGGTCGACCCTTATCCGAACGCGGCCGCCGAGAGAACAATGTCTTATTGCGTACGGCCAAATTTGGATGATACTGGGTCTAGTATTATTAGCCCTACAGTGGTGAATAATAGTTTTGAAATAAAATCAAGTGTCATTCAAATGGTCCAAAACGCTGTGCAGTTCGATGTACTGCCGGATGAGGACCCGAATGTCCACTTGTCTAACTTTTTTGGAAATATACGACACCTTCAAGATTAATGGCATCACTGATGACGCCATTCGCTTGCGCCTATTTCCTTTTTCCCTTAAGTCCAAAGCCAAGGCATGGTTGAATTCCCTCCCGCGAGGATGTATCACCACGTGGGCTGATTTGATGGAGCGGTTCCTGACGAAGTACTTTCCGCCCGTAAAAACTGCAAAGTTGTGGGCGGACATTTCTTCGTTTGTGCAAAACAATCCTGAGTCTCTTTATGAGACTTAGGAACGGTTTAAGGAGTTCCTTTGCTGGTGCCCGCACTACGCGCTGCCAACGTGGTTGCAGGTACATTTTTTTATAATGGCCTGAACTTTCAGACGCGTCAAATGATTGATGCGGCTGCCGGGGGTACCTTGAATAACAAAACCACTGAGGCCGCCCAGGCTTTATTCAAAGAGATGGCTATGAACACCTATCAATGGAACGTCCCGCGGGGATGCCCAAAGCCGGCGGCCGGCCTTTTTGAAGTGGATGCCACTGCTCTCTTAACCCTTCAATTTGAAAGGTTAACAAAGCAGGTGGCGGAGATGTCTGCTGCCTCCTCTACTCCGCCTTGTTTTATTCCCCCTAACGTCCGCATTGCTGAAGAGTTGGTGGACTTCGTAGGAAATTCGGGTCGTCCTTCCTTCAACCCCAACAATAACCCTTATAGTAATAACTATAATCCAGGTTGGAGGAACCACCCGAATTTTTCTTTGAGCAACCCGAACAATGCGCAGCATCCCCCTATTTCTTATGCGCCTGGATTTCTGCAGCCTCCCCCTCTTCCAAAACCCTCCCCAATGGAGGAGAAGTTTTCTAAATATATAGCGTCCAACGAATCAAATATCCGGAACATGATCGGATCGCTAAAAACCCTTGAACAACAGGTTGGATAACTAGCGAGGATGATGTTCGAGCGCACGCTCGGGGCACTACCGGGAAACACGGAGCCCAATCCACGGTAGAACGCCAACGCTATAACCCTCTATAGTGGAAAGGAGGTGATCGATCCAAAACGGATCGATCCACAGGTACATATTTCACCTCCGACCCCTCTTCCCTCTTCTTCGTTTACGCAGCCTTTACCAATTTTAAATGAAAAAATTATTTTAAACAAGGACTTGCCGTATCCGCATAAATTAGATAACGAGCGTAAGGACACGCAATACGAAAAATTTATTTTATTATTAAAACAAATTCATATTGACGTTCCATTTTGCGAGGCTATCTCGCAAATGCCCAAATATGCGAAATTTTTAAAAGAATTACTTTCTAATAAACGTAAATTAGAGGATATTTCGCATGTATCTCTCAACGCAGTTTGCTTGGTGACCCTAACTAATAAATTGCCCACAAAACAAAATGAACTGGGACGGTTTTCCATCCCGTGCCTTTTTGGCAATATTTTAGTAAAATACGCCTTAGCTGATTTAGGGGCTATCATTAATCTGATGTCGTTCTCGCTCTTTCAACGTTTAGATTTGGGTACTCCTAGTCCTACGAATACGCGCATCCAATTAGCGGATCGCTAGGTTAAGTTCCCTATCAGGGTAGTGGAGGATGTCCTTGTCTGAGTAGACAAGTTTACCTTTCCGGTAGACTTCGTCATCTTAGACATCGAGGACGACGCCGAGGTACCAATAATACTCGGTCGCCATTTTCTTGCCACCTCCGGCGCACTAATAAATGTTAGTAATGGTAGTCTTCTCCTCCTAGTAGGAGATGATCAAGTTACTTTCTCTATTAATCCCTCGATAGACATTTTTTCATCGAGTGACGATTTCTGCTATTTTTTAGATACCTTTTTTGGAGATCGTCCTTCTCCCGTTTTCGAGTCTGTATTTTTAAACGACGATATTTATGCGCTCAAAAATTTTAAATGCGATGAGGATACTTCTATAGACTTGCCTTTCGAACCAATTGGTAAGAAATACATCGGAATTAAAACTTCCCTACAAGAACCGCCCATCCTAGACCTCAAACCCTTACCTGCATCACTCAAATATGCTTTTTTGGGAAAAGGCGATACGCTTCCTGTTATTATTTCTTCGGACTTGAGTGATTCGGAGACTTCCGATTTATTGGAAGTTTTACTTAAACATCAGCACGCAATTGCGTGGCAAATCTCTGACTTAAAGGGGATTAACCCTCCTTTTGCACCCATAAGATATTTCTTAACTATAATTGCCACAAAACGATTCAGCCGCAGCGTTGTCTTAACCCAAACATGAAAGACATCATTAAAGCTGAGATTATTAAGTTATTAGATGCAGGGATTATCTACCCTATTTCGGACAGTGTATGGGTTAGTCCCATGTATATCGTGCCTAAGAAGGGTGGTCTAACCGTAGTGGCGAATGCGCATAACGAGCTCATCCCAACTCGTACTGTTACGGGTTGGCGAGTGTGCATCGATTAAAGAAAACTTAATGATGTCACCCGCAAGGACCACTTCCCACTACCGTTTCTGGACCAGACTTTAGAGTGTTTATCCGATCATCCATATTATTGTTTTCTTGATGGTTTATCGGGGTTTTTCCAAATCCCCATTTCACCCGATGATCAAGAGAAAACAACTTTTACTTTCCCGTTTGGCACCTTCGCATACCGAAGAATGCCATTTGGACTCTGCAATGCGCCAGCTACATTCCAAAGATGTATGCTAGCGATCTTTGGCGAGCTAGTAGAAGATATTATGGAAGTCTTTATGGATGACTTTTCTGTTTTCGGACGTTCTTTTCCCGATTGCCTTCACAATCTAGATCGTGTCCTCCAACGGTGCGAGGACACAAGCCTTGTTTTAAATTAGAAAAAATGCAACTTTATGGTTCGATGAGGTTTGGTCCTCGGCCATTTGATTTCGTCTAAGGGGATGGAGGTGGATAAGGCCAATATAGAAATCATAGAAAAACTTTCGCAACCAACAAACGTAAAATCTATTAGGAGTTTCTTAGGCCATGTGGGCTTTTACCGACATTTTATTCAAGACTTTTCAAAAATAACAAAACCGTTAACTCACCTCTTGAAAAAGGAATCACGTTTCATCTTTAGTAGTGAATGCGAGTCCGCCTTTGATTTAATAAAACAAAAACTTATCACCTCACCAATTTTAGTGGCCCCTAATTGGTCCCTTCCGTTCGAAATTATATGCGACGCTAGTGATATTGTCTTAGGTGTCGTTCTTGGCGAACGCATAGAAAAACATTTTAATCCAATTTATTATGCTAGCAAGACGCTCACTTCCGCACAAGTAAATTACACGACGATGGAAAAGGAACTATTAGTCGTCGTCTTCACTTTTGATAAGTTTCGCTCATATATAACGCTATCTAAAGTTATCGTATTTACCGATCACTCCGCTCTAAAATATTTATTAGCTAAAATGATGTGAAGCCCTGCCTTCTTCGATGGATTCTCCTCCTACAAGAGTTTGATTTGGAGATCCGAGATAAGAGGGGCGCAGAAAATCTAGCAGCAGATCACCTCTCCTGCTTAGAAAATCCGGGTGCGGAAGCGCTCCTCGAATCTGAAATAATTGACATATTCCCCGAGAAATGCCTCCTAGCCATTCATAATTCTTCGTCTTCTTCACCTTGGTTCGCAGATTTAGCAAATTACTTAGTAGCACCGGTGCTTCCAAAAGAGTTTTCAAGTCATCAAAAGAAGAAATTCTTTTCTGACTTGAAAAATTTCTTTTGGGAGGACCCATTTCTTTTTCGTATCTGCGCGGACCAAGGGGTCCAAAGATGCATTGCGGGTGTGGAGTGCTTGCAAATTCTTAAGCACTGCCACGAGGGTCCAGCCGGTGGACATTATCAACCCAACCGGACCGCTCGGAAGGCACTCGAGGCGGGCTACTTTTGGACCACTCTCTTCAAAGATGTGCACACTTTTGTGCGCGAATGCGATAGCTGTCAGCGGTCGGGTAACATCTCTCGTCGCGACGAGATGCCCCAAAACATATTTTTAGAATGCAAAGTCTTTGATTTATGGGACATAGATTTTATTCGCCCCCTACCTCTGTCTTTCAAAAATATGTATATTTTAGTAGCGGTGGACTACGTATCGAGGTGGGCGGAAGCACAAGCTCTCCCCACCAACGATGCGCGAGTCGTCGTTACATTTCTTAAAAAACTATTTTCTCGCTTCGGCATGCCTCGCACAATTGTTAGTGATAGGGGAACGCATTTCTGTAACGCCCTTATGGCTAAGACGTTAGCTAAATACGGAGTCACGCACAAACTCGCCACCCCCTACCACCCGCAAACTAGTGGCCAAGTAGAGGTAGTCAATCGAGAGATTAAGCGAATATTAGAAAAAACTGCTTCACTTAATAGGAAAGATTGGACCGTTAAACTCGACGATGCGTTGCGGGCGTATCGGACAGCATACAAAACCGCAATTGGTTATACGCTGTTCCGGTTAGTCTATGGCAAAGCGTGTCATTTACCCGTAGAACTAGAGCATCGCGCTCTTTGGGCTTTAAAACTCTAAAACCTCGACGGCAACTTAGCCGCTCAGAATAGAAAACTGCAACTAAACGAGCTCGATGAATGGCGTGCAAACGCTTAGGAGAGCAATAAGTTCTATAAGGAGCGTTCTAAGTTATATCACGATCGAAAACTAAAGTCCCCAAGAAACGTTTCTCCGGGTGATCTTGTCCTTCTTTATAATTCACGTCTTAAACTTTTTCCCGGAAAACTAAAATCTAGATTGTTCGGTCCCTTCATAGTTGAAGAAGTTTTTCCATATGGGACCATACTCGTCTCCCACCCGTAAAGAGGTTCGTTTAAAGTAAACGGTCATCGGCTAAAGTTATACATAGTGGGCGACCCGGTGATCGAGCATTACGAAGCCATAACCCTTCTCGATTTATAACCCCGCCAAAATAGTCAAGCTACACGACTATAAAAAAGCGCTCCTGGGAGGTACCCCTCGCTTATATTCTTCGCTCTTTATTTATTTTGTTTGCTACTTTTTCTAATAAATACAGGGTTTCTAATCGGTGCTTCCTCCTCGAACGCGTTTCAGGGAAGCTTCTACCCCCCCCCCCCCATCTTTATTTTCTTTTTACATATTGTCTTTCCTGTTTGTTCTGCATACTTACGTTACAACATTGGGGACAATGTTGGACTTAAGTATGAGGGTATTTTCGTGCTTTATTTTCTACACTTCTATTTTCTGCATTTCGAAAACCAAAAAAAATATAACAACAAAACAAAACAAAATTTTAAATGAAAAATCCAAAAAAAAATTTACTTTTCTTTTAAACAAAAATTCAAAAAATTTAAAACACAAAATCTAAAAAAAATTTCTTTTCCTTTCTTTTTATTACAAAAATTCCAAAAAAATTATAAAACAAAAAATCCAAAAAAAATTTAGTTTTATTTTGTAAATATCTTTTGTAAATATTTTTTCTTTTCTTTTTTTCTCTTTCTTTCTTTTCTTTGTAATTATCGTTTCTCTCTTTCCTTATTTTATAAATATTTGCTTATAAAACTTCAAAAAAATATCCAAAAAGTTAGAAAAGAAAAAATATAGTTCAAAGAAATATATATATTTCTTATCGTCTTCCGTATGTATATATTAACAAATTTAAAAACAAAACAAAAAAAGGATAATAAGTCAAAAATTCAAAAAAAAAACAAAAAACATTGAGTAAAACAAAACAGAAATTCAAAAAAGATAATATATTAAAAACACAAAAAATGATAAAAACTCTAAAAATCCAAAAAAATGTTTTGAAGTAAATAAATCAAATATACCATTCTTAATTTTCTAGCTATCCAAAAATTCTGTTTTGAGTTTATTTATATGTGAATTTTATTAATTCTTTGTTTGCTATTCGTTTGTTAATTATCGATTAAAATATTTAAATAGCCGGGGTTAAGTTTTAAAGAATTCATTATGCTTTGTTAAAAATAGCGAACTCGTTTTAGACACTATTTCTAATTTTTCATTAATAGGAGCAGGTGTATTATGTTAGAAACTAACGACTATAGAATTCAATTATGTTTTCTTTTAGCTTTCTGAAAAATTGGAACGTACAATTTATTAAGGCTGCTCTCAAAAACTTTTTTGATTAAAAATCTAGTTTTATTTTCTCCCCTTATCATGCTTTACTTGGTATGATAAAATTTCTATCGAAATATAAAAAAAGATCCTATGTCAATGGTAATAAGATTTCGTTTCGTAAACATAGGCACCAAATAATTTAAAAAGATTATATGTTATGGAGTAAGAGGATAAAATTCATTACTACTACACATATACATTGGGTTAATTTTATTATTATGAATAAAAAAATGATATTAGGAAAATAAGATTTCATTTTCCTAATAATCCAAAAGAAAAAAAATGAAGGTTTGAGAAAAAATCACCTCACCTCAATATTCAAACCCTCTTCATAAACCAACATCAACCCCATTAGCCAATTTCACTATTCTAGAATTAATTCAAAAAATTTTTTGAGAGCATAATTTATAAATTGCATTATTTCCAGTAAAACTCCTATAAGCTAAAGTTCATATAATTCCAAACTTTTTTGTTCATCTAACCATTACAATTATTGCTTTCTATTTGATTACATCAAGAAGTATTTTGGCCAAAACTTTTGCGCTATTTAAATCATCTACACAATTTTAGTACTTAACTCTTACACCTCGTATATTTATGTAGATCTCTCTTATAATTAATTAAGCGGTAGCTAAACTTAGAATTTTTTCTATTTCTTATAAGTTCAACTCAAACTTTTGCTCTGGAATAGCAAAAGCTTAAGTATGGGGGTATTTAATGAGTTGTAAATATACGCATATTTTTGTATTTTATTTATATCATTTTCGCTCTTTTTCATAGTTTTTAGTTATTTTTGTTTATAAATATGTTTCTTTTTGTAAATATTTACCTAACTTAACTTAATTTTGATTTTTGAAATTTTTCAGAAAATGGTCAAAAATTGACCTGACACGCCCGTGTCAGCTAACCCGACACGCCCGTGTCATTCCTGATCGACGATCAAGGCTTCCAGCTCGACGAAATGCTCTCGACGTTCGTCGACCAACCTGACATGCCCGTGTCAGCCAAACCGACACGCCCGTTTTACTTGCTCTCGACAATTTCCGCTCGAAAACTTCCAGACTCGACAAATGCTCTCGACACAATGCTCTCGACATTCGTCAAGACCAACCCGACACGCCCCGTATAGACAGAGACACGGGCGTGACCACCACGTGTACTCCTCCACCTGGCCAACAAGACCCATGCCGGAGACTTTTTACGCAACCCGCGCTCGGATATACCTCCCCGACATGCCCAGAGTCACGCCCGTGACTTGGGGCATGACATCCTCGTATACAGCCTGAAGTCAACTTTCCAGTCAAATCGTAGGATCACATCGTGAACAGTAGTGACACGCCCCCCCCCCCCCCCCCCGATACGCCTGTGTCGGAGGGCGTGTTCTTCGATTTTTTTCTATAAATTGCTCATTTTTGTAAGGTCCAAGGGTTTACTTTTTTGAGCCACTTTAGTGTATTTTTGTGGGCTGCCCTTGTGGATTCCTTTGCCATATAAGGAGAACATTCTCCTCCTCTCTCTTTATGTTTGTATTAGCTTTGTATTAGCTTTGTAATAGTTCCCTTTAATCAACAAAATATGTTAGCTTTTCTCTTCTTAAATGGCTTTGGAATGAACTTGTGTGCCAACTTTCTTTCTCATTTTATCCTTTGTATTTCCTTGTTCTTCTCTTTTATGAAAAGTGTGTGTGTGTGTGTGTGTATGAGTGTAATTTGTTTAGTTCTTATGCTTTGCTTTTTTTGGTTTGTCTCCATGTTACGATTTAGTAAAGATTTTCATTCTTAAGAATTTTAAAAGGGGTTTTAAAGTGTTTTTGATTTTCTTTACTTAGTTTTTTTAGGATTGTAAAACCTTTTTGTTCTTTTAAATTTTATTTCAGCTTTTTTGTCACTTTTATGAACTCATAAGAATGAAAAAAGTTGTAATTTTAATTTTTAAAGAACTTGGGTTTGTGCTTTGTTTTGAAAAACTTTTTTTTCTTTTAATTTTTATTTCTTCTTTTTATGTGTTTTTGGTAAAACCTAAGTATAAAAAAATAGTTGTTTTAATTTTTAGGTAACTTTCATTTTATTTTTAATTTGTGTGTGTGAGTATAGGAGTTAAGTTTTCATTTTGTTCTTTAAAATTTCATAATGTGTGTGTGAGTGTATGAGCATAATTTTTCATGCTTTCTTTTATGATTTCTTCAATTATGTAGAGTGTGTTTGTGTGTGTAGGAGATAAATTTTAATGCTTTATTTTATCCCTTTCTTCAAATTATGTAGAGTGTGTTGTGTGTAGGAGATAGTTTTATTACTTTCTTTTAATTCGAGTAGAGTGTGTGTTTGTGTGCGCATTTATTTCCGCCCACTCGTTAAGAGTTAAATGGCATGCTTTTATTTCTCGCCTACTCGTTTGAGTAGGACTTGTAATTTTCTTTTTTTTCTTTTCCGCCTACTCGTTAAGAGTTAAATGGCGCTCCCTTATTTCCCGCATACTCGTTTGAGTAGGACTTGTAATTTTTCTTTTTTGTAACTTAGTTTTTTTTGTTTATTTATAATTTGAAGAGTGTGTGAGTTCTCGTTTTAGCTAACTTTTTAAGCTTTCTAAATGTTTGTTATTTTCATGTCTTTTTCTTATAATCATTTAGCGTTTAATTACGAACTAGCGCCTCATCAATTTATAAAGCTGTCCCCATACCGATGTGTGGCTAATCGTTATTACCCTCGGCATCGAAGAGCATTGGGACATTTAAAATGATTTGAAATAATTAAAGTCCTTTATTTTCACTTTAATTTAAGGACTTAAGGTTTACCCCGGGTTAACGACGAGTATGACCACAAATCGATGTGTGTGGCCCTATTTCCGTTATCCATACGCTAGCTAGCCGAGAGGTCGTGCGTATGGACAGATCACGCCTGGGAAAAGAGAGTTGTGTGCATACCCTCGAGAGAGGACAAGCGTAATTCTTCCGGATTGGATTCCCCACCCAATAGCGGGGTTCTTAGCGTAAAGCGGGCGTTAAGAGGAATCCTTCGTCGGACTAACGTTCGGTCGAATAGTCTTAGCGTTCAAGGAAGCAATATTCCTAGAGATAAGTGCGCTCATATTTGTGGAACTTCCACGGCCAAGTTACCTTTTATTAATTTGAAATCTAAGTTCAATAATTATTAAAAGTTATTTTAGTCTTAATCTGATTCGGTGTCGAGCGTTAACCCTTCATCGAATTTTCTTAAATCATTTTTCGCTCTTTTATTTATTCCGTCTTTAGTTAATTAAAATCTCCACCTAACTTATTAGTAAAATAATAATCCTCCTGGAGGAGTAAGAATAATCAACCCGACCCCGAGAACAATACGACCTCGGTATTCCCCCGAATATCGAGTACTACTTGCAATATGTGCACTTGCCACCCTTAGCAAGCCCGCGGCGATCGACTCATCAAACCAACCACCCACATAAGAGTCTGTTCGCGGGCCATCACGTACCTTTTCGAGCCAGACAGGCATTTCCCCGCAAATACTTATTTCTTGCACAGCAGCACATTTGTTGTCCGAGCGGGATTTATTTGCCACCATGCATAATTTTTGCGTGGCTACGCAATTTTTCACGTTGTACGTATTCTTTTGCTCGAGTGCCTATTAATTGCCTGAGCATACATTTTTTCGTCAAGGCGTAAAACTTTTTGTCTGTATTTGTCCGGACGCGCATTTATTTTCTGGAGCGTATTTTCCTCTCATTCGCGCAATTTTCCCCCCGGCCATGCTATTTCTTATTTTATCCGGTGCACACTTGCTTATCGAACGCGTATTTTTTGCATGTACGCACAATTTTAGCATATACACGCATTTTTCGTCGCGACGTATTTTTTTGCCCGGGGGCACATTATTTGCCTGAGCGTGCATTTTTTATCGGGGCGTAGAACTTTTTTCTCATTTTTGTCTGGACGAGCATTTATTTTAAAAATGTGCATTTTCCTATCATTCGCTTTTTTCCTCCCGTCCACGCTCTTTCTTATCTGGTGCACATTTGTTTGACGAACGCGCATTTTTTGTCTGTACGATTACGATATACGCTTTTTTTTGCCGGGGCGTGCATTTTTCTCCCTTCTGTGAATTTTACTCTCGGGCGCGCATTTTTCGCCGTGGCGCGCATTTTTCGCAAGGGAATGCATTTTTCTTCGACACATTATTATGGTGACCAGAGTGATACAGAACTCAATCATCATAATAATGTGTCGAAGGATCAATAAGATATATTTGAGTACTTAGTAAAAACGATGACAGTCATCATACAGATCGTATCTAGCATAATGAAATCATATTTGTGTATCAACATGATTCCTGGAAGTGTTGTTCTGTGATCGATATTAATCATCGAAGTATTGTAAAGATCTCTTTTATGGGACTCTTGGGAGTGGGTGTAAGTTGACTCGTAATCCTCAAATAGAGGATTTCTCATAAGTGTACACCTTTTTAAGAAGTGGCGTGTGGTTTCTTGAAGGGGTCTAATGGAATGCTCGTCTAGACTATTCACCATAACATTAAGGTTTTTCAATCCTTCTCGCACTAGATATTATGCTTTCGGCTAACGTCATCATTTAGTGGGCAAAAGGTATAAACCACGGGGGTGTTTCATTCCCTTCATTTCCACGACTCGATTGACCAAACTCAACTCGACGCATCTCATAGTTTTACCTCTTGAGGGTGTTCATGTGGTGAACTATGATGGGGTGAACTCATACTCACTAACCTATCACACGTGGGTGCATGCAAGCAGACAAGTCATCATATTGCAGTGTGCGTGTGTATGAGCATGGGTGAATCATCATATTGCATTTATAACATTACCTTGCATCACATAAGATTCTTATCATATAAGTTTGTATAGGCACTCTTATATGATGAGTTAAATATTTATGGGCATTTTTATAAGTTAAGTTACTTTCTTGTTGTAGATCTATATTCTTTTTGGGATGATTGTTGTTTGTGTAGAACTCCTAGAGTAGAATGCTGATATTATTGTTATTTTATGCTTATATTATCACTCATGATATATATAAGATATTGCACATGCTTATTATTATGCTTATATATATTGTACCCTCTTCTTTTCTTCGCCCGGTGCGTGAGAGACGCTGGGGGAGCGGATGTGTAGTCAACTAATGGTTGTTACGTCTTCCATTTTAGGAGGAATCCCAGCAGATAGAGCAGCAATAGCAGGTCATACAGTAGGGTAGCCAGGCCAGTGTGACAGGGCCTTATACGACGTTATATTCGTTGCCGTCAGTTACAGATGTGAGTTTTGAGAGACTCATGATTGTAGCAATTTTTGTGTACTTTGATATTAAAGAAATGTTGTAGCTTCTTATTATTGTTATACTTGTTTGGACTTATTAACTTGTGTGGATTGTGACTTATATATATATATTGTTTATGTTGGGTTGGCATGGATGATATTAGTGTTAGCCGGCAGGATATGCCTCTTGTAGTATCAGTCGACCTGTGTGTCGGCGTTACCACAAGGCGGCTGTTCTGGGCATAAGACTCCCCTCAGCCGTGTCTTGTGTTCCGGGAGGAGGGTCTTACAAATGGTATCGGAGGGAGGTTTCGACAATCCGACCTTAGGGCCTGACACCACATAGAATGAAAGGCTCAGGAGCCGCATTTAAGGTCTGGCACCATGTAGACCACATGAGCTCATATGAGTGTATGAGCAGTAACTCTTCAAATATTTAACCTAATGTCTAAGATTATTTCTTAAAATAATTATTAATTATTATAATTTTTCTAAATTATTGTTATACCTATATTTTCATGAGAAGTGTTCAGCATTAAAGTTGTAGATCTCGATGAGATGTTCAACTTTCATGTCGAACACTTTTTTATTTGAAGCAATTTAAACCCTCGATTTGGCCCCGGAAAAACGTCACGTCGAACATATGTACGGACGTCCGGGATCGGCGTGACTTTTTTTTGGGGCCAAATCGGGTTCTTAAACGGCATCGTATTAAAAAATGTTGAACATGAAAATCTTGACGTGATTTACAACTTTCATGTTGAACACTTTTTGATTTGATGTCGTTTAGACCCCCGATTTGACCCAGGAAAAGTCGTGCCGAAAAATCTGTACGAACGCCCGCGATCGACGTGACCTTTTTCGGGAGCCAAATCGTGGGATTAAACGCCATCATATTAAAAAATGATCAACATGAAAGTTGTAGATCTTGACGAGACCTTCAACTTTCATGTTGAACATTTTTTGATTTGATGCAGTTTAGACCCCCCCCCCCCCGATTTAGGTCCCGAAAAAAATAACACTGAAGATCTGTACGGACCACTCGTTCCGTGCGTGTCTTTTTTCGGGCCCAAATTGGAGGCCTAAACGAGTTAAAATAAAAAACTGGTCAACATGAAAGTTATAGATATCCAGAAAAATAAATATTCATCAATAATTCCAGGAAAATTACGGGTGGCCTCGTTATAATTCCAGAAAAATAAATAAATGATCCATTGGTAGTGAGAATACTTTTATAATGTATTCACCAAGATTGTCTCTAAGGGATCAAATTTCGTTTTAATGGTCTCGTTATTATGCGTTCATGTGCACTATTGAATACCACATTACTACATTCGCACCAGTGCATCTTTTGAGTTATGGAAGGCTAGTGGCCGGAATAATAAATACTATTAAGGAAAAACGTGGGAGTACGCCCTTATAGTGATATTCTACAATGAGGGGTGGGGGATGAATCTACTGCGACTTGGGGCAGAATCTCAGTGGATCGTGGCAGCAAGCCCACTCTGCCACGTACAATACCCTGTCACGAATTTAAGTCATTTGCAAAGGATTCTACCGATCATTCATTTGAAACTGCATTTAAAGGCATCCACACAAGTTAAGTACAAAACTCGAGTGGAGGAAACCTACATCACGCGCCCTTGGGAGCTATAGCCCTACTGTTGGACATGGGACGAATGAAAGGCTCAGTGATAGTACTTTTTGCAGTTAAATTTATTTGTGTATTTTCGGATTTTTAAAGCACAAATCATGTCTTGCAAGTGCTTATATTGACCCCCTTTTGTAAATATTATTGTCACTAATGCATTTTCTATTTTTTGCAGGTTTGCACGGCTTTCAGAAAAATTTTGTTGTGACACACCCCAAGGTCACGCCCAACCAGGGCGTGTACCTAGGGCGTGTAGCCCAGAGGAATGAAGCAACAGGTCCGAAAATGCATTTCTTGGAAACTCAGTGAACACGCCCTCTGTCATGTCCGTGTCACGCCCGACACGGGCGTATTCAAGTGGCGTGTCACCAGGTCCCGAGAAATCGCCGTGATGGCCCGGCCAATGCTTACGAAAAGCGAGTAGCCGAACTAGCAATCCAACTAGGCAAGTATACCTATCAGACTGTAGTAAGGGGACACAAGTGTCGTATTTAAATCCGGGAACTGTTGAGTAATTCTACTCACACGACGGCTATTATTTTATCGAAGATTGATTTTGGTTTTAAGATAATGCTAAAATGTGATTAAGAAGAGAAGTATTACACTAAAAGAGAAAAGCTTGTGGTTAAATAGAGAGCTATTAAAACGATTACAATGTGGGGTTAAGACGATGATAAAGAGCACTCGATCGAGAATCACCTCGGCAAGAGTCGATTAAAAAAATATGATAAATAAACCTAAGCTTAATATGGTAAAGGTCCTTGACCGTGGAGGTTGCATAAATATGAACACACTTCTCTCGAAGATGTGCCCACCTGAGTTTAGGAAGGTCCGACCGACTTTCGCCTAAATCGGATGCCTAAAAACTCGCTTTACGCAGTGAACCCCACTATTGGATTTTACTCCAATCCGGGAGATTTGGACGTCTGTCTCTCTCGAGGGGTGCGTACAACTCCCTTTACTCTTGAGTGCTCACTTAAAACTGTCGGCCTCTCGGCTAGCCAGGAATGAAAGCAAAGGTGGAGAGTATATATCGAATGATATACCTCCAACACGGGATAAATCAAAAGTAATTCAAGGCTAAAACCTAAAAAGAAAAGGTAAGATTCTGAAAGTCCACCTAGTGTCAACTACCTTCACCTATGGGGGGGGAATATGTGACGTGCAGTGTTTTTGCGGAATTAAAATTGTACCTGCGCACAAAAACAGAAAAGCACAGCAAAGAAAGTACACAAGCAATTTATAGTGGATCCTAGATTTGGGTACATCCACTTTCCCCGTTCGACATATCTCCCAACAAGGGACGACTCGGTCACTTCACCAACAGGATTGAAATCTAATCCTTGCACTATCGGAAGGAACCCTTCCACACGTAGGAGACAACACTCCCACAACACGGGTTGCACCCAACCCTTACAACTAGGAACCAACGTTCCTTTACAACAAAAATGAAACTAGAATGTATTAGAAATACAAACAAATTTTGGAGACTAAGGTGTCCCTCTTCGTTCGATGACGTGTTCTTGAAGTCAACGAAAAGTCAACAACCCTAGATCTCTCTTGGAGAGAATCTCCCCGGAACCGGCGGCGGCAAGAAGGGCGGCGGCTTAGTTCTCAGGATCGGCGGCGGCAATGGTGTGCGGCTGTTGTACTTTGGAGATTCAAACTTCATAGCAAAGCTAGCAAGGTCTTCCAACAGTCACACTAGGATCGATCGTCTCGATCGATTCGGACGGGGAAGGTTTTCCCGATCAACAAATCAAGAGACAAAGGATCTCTGGTTAGACGCGTGAGACGCTATGCTTGGCTAAGCTTCTGTCGACGGGAGATCTGGAAGAAACCACGATCAAGGCCGGCGATCAACTTGCACGAGCGGCGACGGCGGCGGCGGAGCGGAATTTTCGATCTAGGTCACGTCGCGACTCGGCTTCTTTTTGAATTTCTGTCTCTCGTGTTTATTGTTCAATAATACAGGTGTATTTATACATTAGGTCTTCAATATGACCGTTGTGGGTCCCACTAGAAGAGACCCCAAGCCCGGTTCAAAACAGTGCCAGTGGCTGAGTCCGGTCCAGCGGTTTCCAGAAAATTGCCCAAGTCAAAATCGGCGAGAATCGAAGGTGATTCTCGTCGAATCGGCGAGAATCAGGCAGTGATTCTCGACGATTCGGCGAGAATCACTAGTGATTCTCGACGATCGGCGAGAATCACTAGTGATTCTCGCCAAATTACTTGATGATTCTCGACGATTATGACTTAGCGCCAGAGTCGCATGCTTTGATGTAGTCGGATAGAGACGGCGAGAATCAGCCAGTGATTCTCGACGATTCGGCGAGAATCACTTGGTGATTCTCGTCGATTCACACTTAGACGATTTTTCGTCTTTCCGCCCATGAGCAGCTCTTTGACCCATCCTTGCTCCTTGTCTGCTCTTGCATAATCACAGCCCATGAGCAGCTCTTTGACCCATCCTTGCTCCTTGTCTGCTCTTGCATAATCACAGCCCTATACTTGAAAATAAGTACACTCCAATAGAGAGAGTACACGTAGGCCAACACACTGATCTGCTCAACGAGGGATTACGTCGTGCAGACCCGTGTATATTGACCTACTGCACCCTGACATTGGGGTGCACTTAGCGTGGAATAACTGCAAGCACAACTTGAAATATTTTATCAAATACATTGTCTATTTACCTTAGCTTGTTCAGGGGCTTCTTCAAATCAGGTACGTTATGGATACAGTACCCAACAATCTCCCCGTATTTGAAGAAGCCTAAACCCTACAAGCTAAGGTGAATAGGGCGTATGGGAATAAAAATCATAAACTTGAAATTGAGTTGAGAGAGAGATTCATTACTAATACCAATTTCTTGAGAGCCACCTTAGCCTTAGCCGAGAGGGTAATCTCCCCCTTTTCGGCTTCTGCAAATCTGGGTCTGTTGCATTTGACCCCTTGCTCCCCCTCAGTTCTTGCACATGTGCTCACACTTGAGTTCCTGGCAGAGGCTCCCCCTAGATGCACGAGCCTGGCGCTTCTGTAGTCTTCATTCCTCATAGTTTAGCATCCCCAATTCAGTTTTGAAAAGACTGAACTTGGCTTCGTCTAAGGGCTTTGTGAATATATCTGCAATCTGCTTGTCCGTGGGGACATAATAGAGAGAGATGTCCTTGTTCTCTACGTGCTCCCGAATGAAGTGGTAGCGCACTTCAATATGCTTCGTTCTGCTGTGCGATACCGGATTGTTGGCAATTGCAATGTCACTGGAGGAGTCGCAGTACATTGGTACTTCCTTGAACTGAAGGTCGTAGTCGGCTAACTAGTTTCTGATCCATAGGAGTTGTGCGCAACAGATGCCTGCCGAGATATACTCAGACTCTGCTGTGGAGGTAGCTACACAATTCTGCTTCTTGCTGTTCCATGAGATAAGCCTTCTTCCGAGGAATTGACACGTCCCGGAAGTGCTTTTCCTGTCATCCCTACTCCCTGCAAAATCAGCATCTGAAAAACCTATTAGCTCGACATCATTGTTTCTCGGGTACCACAAGCCAAGATTGGGAGTACCTTTAAGGTATCTTAGAATTCGCTAAGCAGCGACATAGTGAGATTCCTTAGTGTTCACCTGATATCTGGCACAGACACATGTGGAGAACATGATATCCGGTCTACTGGCAGTAAGGTAGAGCAGGGATCCAATGATGCTTCTGTATTTGGTTTCATCGAAAGGTTTACCTTTCTCACCCTTATCCAGAGACATAGTGGATCCCATTGGAGTCCTCATAGAGGTTGCATTCTCCATACCGAATTTCTTGAGGAGTTCATTTGTGAACTTCGTCTGAGAGATGAAGATTCCATCCTCAGACTGTTTCACTTGAAGTCACAAGAAATACTTTAGCTCTCTCATACTGCTCAGTTCAAACTTTCCTTGCATAAGTTTAGAAAACTTTTTGCAAAGATTGTTGTCCGTTGAAACGAATATAATGTCATCGACATAGATTTGCACCAGCAAAATCTTGCCTTTGACTTCCCTGAAAAACAATATCTTATCTATTTTACCTCTAGAGAACTTGTTCTCAAGAAGAAAACTAGATAAATTCTCATACCAAGCTCGTGGAGCTTGTTTTAAACCATATAGAGCTTTATTAAGAAAATATACATGATTGGGATAAGTAGGATTGACAAAACCTGGGGGTTGAGCGACGTATACTTCCTCTTTCAGGTCTCCGTTCAAGAATGGTGATTTCACATCCATTTGATAGACTGTGAATCCTTTGTACGAAGCATACGCCAGGAACAATCTGATTGCCTCGAGCCTTGCCACTGGTGCAAAGGTCTGGTTAAAGTCAATCCCCTCCTCCTGTCTGTAACCTTGAGCCACCAACCTGGCCTTGTTCTTTATGATGACACCATGTTCATCCAGTTTTTTCTGAAGATCCACTTGGTGCCAATCACATTTTGCTTGTGTGGTCTAGGAACCAGCATCCAAACGTTGTATCGTTCGAATTGATGTAGTTCATCTTGCATGGCCAAAATCCATGCCGCATCTTTGTTCGCCTCGTCGAACTTCTTTGGCTCAACCTATGACAGGAAGCTAAGATGCAAAATCTCGTTAATAGAACCTCTTCGAGTTCTGACACCGTCACGAGGATCTCCGATGATCTGATCTCTAGGATGATCCCTCACGTGCCGGAGCTCTAGAAGTCTGGCGTCTGGAGCTTCGACTACTTCTTGGGCATCTCCTTTTTCTAAGAGATTTGTTCCATTTTGATCTTCAACATTCCCAGTTGAGGTGGAAACTTTGACATACTTAGGAGTTTCATCTTTAGCAGTCTCATCGAGACTCAGCTGTTCAAGTCGTGCACCTGCATCTTCAAGAATACCGCTGGAAGAATTGCTGTTAAGCAAACTTCCTTCATCAAATACAACATTAATTGATTCTTCTACCACTAGGGTTTTCTTATTGAAGACCCTATATGCCCGACTGTGGGAACTATAGCCCATGAATATGCCTTCGAAGCATTTTTCACCAAATTTAGTACGCTGGTACTTCCCATTATTCAGTACATAGCATCTGCAACCAAAGATCCTCAAGTAGGACATGGTTGGTTTCCTGCCTCTCAGTAGCTCATAAGGCATCTTAAGATGACTCTTGTTGATCAATGCTCGGTTTTGTACATGACAAGCTGTATTGACCGCCTCTGCCCAGAAGTATTCTGGGAGAGAAGCGTCTTTCAACATTGTCGTGCAGGCTTCAATGAGAGTTCTATTTCTCCTCTCCGCAACTCCATTTTGCTGAGGAGTGCGCGGGGAGGAAAACTCATGAAAGATACCTTGTTCTTCACAAAACTCTGTCATAGCACCAGATTCGAATTCTGTTCCATGGTCACTTCTGATTTTGACCACTGAGTAGTTAAATTCGTTCTGAACCTGCTTGACAAAACTAGTGAAGATGTCAAACGTATCCGACTTTCATTTTAAGAAAAACACCCATGTAAACCGAGAATAATCATCAACTATCACTAGCGTATAGGACTTGCCTCCCAAGCTATGAACTTGCATTGGACCAAACAAGTCCATATGTAGAAGGTAAAGACATCGGGAAGAGTCTTTATCTGCAATGCTCTTAATGGTATCCCGAGTCTGTTTGCCCATCTGGCATGCAGGACAGGGGCTATCTTTGATGCACTTCATAACGGGAGCATCCCTTACTAAGTTTTTAGAAAACAGCATACTAATTGTTTTGAAATTAACATGTGCCAGTCTCTTGTGCCATTGTTCACAAAGAGATACACTGCCTGTTGCCACTAGGCATACGGGGGTAGATGAATCTAAACTAAGAAAATTTAAGCAGAAGATATTTCGGCTCCTAATGCCTGTTAATACCGTCTCAGAAGAGGCACATGATATTATCAGGCATTTATCCTTGCAGAACTTAACGTCATAACCTTTGTCACATAGCTGACTTACACTGATCAGGTTATGGTTTAACCCTTCAACATAAGCCACGTCGGTGATAGATATTATACCGTTGGAAATCATACCGTAACCTCTGGTGACTCCTCCATCTGACCCCCCAAAGATGACTTTGGGTCCATTCGTGACTGGAGTGTAATCACGCAGCAGGCTTCTTGTCCCAGTCATATGCCGGGAGCATCCACTGTCCAAGTACCATATTGGCGTTTTGGTGGCCTTTGGACATTCCTGCAAAACAAAATTAATTTCTCTTAGGAACCCAATCGAACTTGGGTCCTAGATTCTTGGTTAGCATACTCCCCCTCGGTTGGTTAACCCTACGAGTGGTCGGCCTCGCATTGCTAACATAGGGAGTCTCGTTATACCTCGGATTAAACCAGCAATCCACGGCAAAGTGACCGACTTTGCCACAACACCAACAGTCAAATCTGTTGTACCTCTTCCTAGACTCCTGCTTTACCCTGGGAACGGTGGGTAAAGCCGGGGCCTTGGATCTGGAGGTGGAGGCCTCATAGTGATTGCAGTCACATGACTTCTTCACCTTCTATTTCTTCAGTATAACAGGCTTGGCTCTTGGTGCCTGCTTTCCATTATGGCTGCTAGAGAATTGACCATAATTTCCCATGTGGATTTCCTCATATGGTGCCTTGAAGGCACTCTCACCGAAGTTCCGGGGAAAAGTCCAACCATCATATCGGCTCTTAGGCTTTGCAACCGAGGGCCGAAAATGATGACCAAAGGTTGATTCAAAGTCATGTTGGTTGCAAGGAAAGCTAGGCTTTCTGAACGCAACAGGACTGAGCGGAGCCTTTCCCTTTTCAGCAGCAGAGGCCTTCTTGGCGGCCTTATTCTTCCTCTGGTTCCTGTTTCTCCTGGATGAGGAACCAGATACCCCTACATGCCCCAAGCCAGCTCCTTTGTCCTGAGCAGAGAAGGTATCAACCACTGGAAGAACTATTTTTGGCATAGAGAAGCTCTTGACGATCTTCCTTTCTGTCGCAAGTTGTTCTTCCAACTTGTCGACTTCCTCCTGCTTAAGATCAAGGAGCTTAAGAGACTCTGAATGCTTTGAAGTCAGGTCTAGGTGCTCCTGTCGGAGAGAGATCAAACTGGTGATCTCTTCCCTTAGGGAGACACTCTCACCCTTAAGGAATTTCACTTCCTTTTTCTCAGCCTTCAATCTCTTACGGCACTCCTCGAAAGTGTTGAGCAGAAGCTCATACTTCTCGAGGAGCTCCGCTTCATGGGCCGAAAGGCTATCCTCAGGGTCATCATCCTGAGACTTAGGATCAGAGTCAGAGTCAGAGAGAGGGGTGTGAGCTTTTATCTTTCCAGTAAATGGGGGGCATTCTCCTTCTAAGTCGGAGCGACCCACCAGCCCGAAGTAGGCTTCCTCATCATCACTGGAGTCTGAGGAATCAGATTCACTCAGTGTCTTTGGCTTTTTGGCGATGTAGCTCCTCTCTTTCTTCTTATCTCTAGAAGACTTGTGCTCCTCTCCCTTCCCCTTTTCTCTCTTGCCTTGGTGGCAGTCGGCCACGACGTGTCCTGGCTTATTGCATCCAAAACAAATAATGTCAGCGGAGCGATGTTTGTTCGGTTTAGAAGCATACCTGTCAGAAGAGTAATTTTTCGTCTGAAGCCTGGAGGAGGAGCCGTCTCTCTTTCTTTGATTCCTCATCTTGAGGAACTTCTTGAATTCTCGGGTGATGAGGGAGAAGTCTTCCTCAAACAACTCTGAGCAGGAGGAGCAAGACTTGGAGTCCTCCTCCTCATCCTTTTTCCTGGTACGGTATGAAACCGCACCCTTGCCCTTCCTGGAGTGAATGGCTTTTAGAGCCACAGTCTTTTCCTTGGCTGCAGCCTTCTCTGCTTCTTCTTCTGCTTTCCTGGTGTTCAGTTGAAGCTCATAGGACATCAGCTTCCCAAACAGAATTTGCGGGTCTATTTCAGCTAGTCTGCCAAACTCTCGGATGGCGCAGATCTTTGTGTCTCATTCCTTAGTAAGGACCTAAGGAATTTATCATTAATTTCACCATCAGTGAACACTCTTCCATATCCTTTGAGGGCATTGACAATCTTGAGGAAGTTCTCGAAGGTGACTCCGATCTCTTCCTTAGGCCCTTGTCTGAAGGCTTCATATTTCTGGTTCAGAAGGGATCTCTGATCATCCCTCACTTCATTAGTGCCCTCCATTAGGATAATCAGGCAGTGCCAGATCTCCTTTGTTGTCCTGCAATTGCAGAAGTTCTGCATCATTGAGTCATCGACCGCGCTGACCAGAATGTTCTGCGCCTTCTTGTCAAGTCCCACCAGCACCATCTCGTCCTTGTCCATTTCAGAAATTTTCTTTGGCACTTTCTTGGTAGGATCTATGGTGGAGACCTTAGTGGGGACATAAGGTCCCTCCTCCACGAATCATGAAGAGTCGAGGATCAACTGCTTCCATGTAGAACCTGATCCTTTCCTTCCAGATAGGAAAGTTGAGCCTGGTGCACACTGGGATCTTGTCTGTGTACTTGAGCACGTCCATAGTAGATGTTTCCCTTCTTCTTGACACTAGCAGCAGGATTCTACTCAAGGTGTGAACCTTTTTGATGAGTAACCTGGCTTTGATACCACTTGAAAGTCCACCTAGTGTCAACTACCTTCACCTATGGGGGGGGAATAGGTGACGTGCAGCGTTTTTGCGGAATTAAAATTGTACCTGCACACGAAAACAGAAAAGCACAGCAAAGAAAGTACACAAGCAATTTATAGTGGTTCCCCGATTTGGGTACATCCACTTTCCCCCTTCGACCTATCTCCAAACAAGGGACGACTCGGTCACTTCACCAACAGGATTGAAATCCAATCCTTGCACTATCGGAAGGAACCCTTCCACACGTACGAGACAACACTCCCACAACACGGGTTGCACCCAACCCTTACAACTAGGAACCAACGTTCCTTTACAACAAAAATGAAACTAGAATGTATTAGAAATACAAACAACTTTTGGAGACTAAGGTGTCCCTCTTCGTTCGATGACGTGTTCTTGAAGTCAACGAAGAGTCCACAACCCTAGATCTCTCTTAGAGAGAATCTCCCCGGAACCGGCGGCGGCAAGAAGGGCGGCGGCTTGGTTCTCGGGATCGGTGGCGACAACGGTGTGCGGCTGCTGTACTTTGGAGATTCAAACTTCGTAGCAAAGCTAGCAAGGTCTTCCAACGGTCACACTAGGATCGATCGTCTCGATCGATTCGGACGGGGAAGGTTTCCCGATCAACAAATCAAGAGACAAAGGATCTCTGGTTAGACGCGTGAGACGATATGCTTGGCTAAGCTTCTGTCGACGGGAGATCTATAAGAAACCACGATCAAGGCTGGCGATCAACTTGCACGAGCGGCGACGGCGGCGACGGAGCGGAATTTTCAATCTAGGTCACGTCGCGGCTCGGCTTCTTTTTGAATTTCTGTCTCCCGTGTTTACTGTTCTATAATACAGGTGTATTTATACATTAGGTCTTCAAGATGACCGTTGTTGGTCCCACCAGAAGAGACCCCAAGCCCGATTCAAAACAGTGCCAGCGGCTGAGTCCGGTCCAGCGGTTTCCAGAAAATTACCCAAGTCAAAATCGGCGAGAATCGAAGGTGATTCTCGTCGAATCGGCGAGAATCAGCCAGTGATTCTCGACGATTCGGCGAGAATCACTAGTGATTCTCGCCGAATCACTTGATGATTCTCGACGATTATGACTTAGCGCCAGAGTCGCACGCTTTGATGTAGCCGGATAGAGACGGCGAGAATCATCCAGTGATTCTCGACGATTCGACGAGAATCACTAGTGATTCTCGCCGAATCGGCGAGAATCACTTGGTGATTCTCGTCGATTCACACTTAGACGATTTTTCGTCTTTCCGCCCATGAGCAGCTCTTTGACCCATCCTTGCTCCTTGTCTGCTCTTGCATAATCACAGCCCATGAGCAGCTCTTTGACCCATCCTTGCTCTTGTCTGCACTTGCATAATCACAACCCTGTACTTGAAAATAAGTACACTCCAATATAGAGAGTACACGTAGGCCAACACAATGATCTGCTCAACGAGGGATTACGTCGTGCAGACCCGTGTATATTGACCTACTGCACCCTGACATTGTAGTGCACTTAGCATGGAATAACTGTAAGCACAACTTGAAATATTTTATCAAATACATTGTCTATTTACCTTAGCTTGTTCAGGGGCTTCTTCAAATCAGGTACGTTGTGGATACAGTACCCAACAGATTCAAAGCATCATAACTTAATCACACGAACCTCAGATCATCAAGATCGAGTACAAGGAGGATTAGTTAATCATGGTGAGGTGGAAGAGGGGGATGGGTAGTAAAGCATAAAGATACAAAATGCTAAAGAGAAGAGAAAATCACGCTTTTATTTAGATTAAAGAGAGCTACACTTGGAAAGAAAATTACAATTGCATGGAATTGAAAATCCTATTCTGGCCCTATCATTAGCAACTAGAGCAATTACAAGAGCTATTACAAAAGCTTAAACTAAATTAGCATTAAACTAAACTAACTTAGCATGAGAAAGAGAGAGAGAAAGCATGAAAAAGAACAAGAAACAAAGGTGCAGCACCTCCCCTCTCAGCCCAAAAGATGCCCTGAACCCTAGGAGAAGGGCTCAATTTATAGAATTTTTTCGGGCTGGGTCACGCCCCCCTGACACGCCCGGGTCGGGCGTGTACCTGGGGCGTGACACTTTCGATGCGACTTTTTGGGCTGAAATTGAATGTTGGAGGTGACGGGCATAGTAGTTGGGTTATACGCCCAAAGGTCATGCCCGACCAGGGTGTGTTAGGGGGGGCATGACCATTTCAGTGCGACTTTTTTGGCTGCAATTTACTGCTGGAGGTGACGGGCGTTGAAATTGGGTTACACTCCCAAATTTCACTCCCGACCATGGCGTGTTAGGGGGGCGTGACCATTTTGGTGCGACTTTTTTTGGATGCAATTTACTGCTGGAGGTGACGGGCGTTGAAATTGGATTACACGACCATATGCCACGCCCGACTAGGGCGTGTCAGGGGGCGTGACTATTTCAGTGCGATGGTGGAGCGGGAAAAAGAGCTTGCTATGGCGATTTCTCGGGATCAGGGGACACACCTCTTGAACACGCCCGTATGGTGTGTGACATGAGCGTGACAGAGGGCGTGTTCACTGAGTTTCCAAGAAATGCATTTTCGGACATGTTGCTTCATTCCTCTAGGCTACACGCCCTGGTAGGGCGTGTCAGGGGGGCGTGTCACTGCAAAATTTTACTGAAAGCCATGCAAACTTGCAAAAAGCAGAAAACACATTAGTGACAATAATATTTACAAAATGGGGTCAATATAAGCACTTTCAAGACATGATTTGTGCTTTAAAACCCCGAAAATACACTAATAAATTTAACTGCAAAAAGTACTATCAAATTCCCCCAAGCTTAAGCTTTGCTTGTCCCTAAGCAAAGATATAAAAACTAGATAAACATAAAATAAGACTAATCAAAAATTTATAATTATGCCTACACAAGTACTATGCGAAATTCTAAGTAGGGAAAAGGTGAAACGTGAATCTAAAATAATTATTTAGGTATGGTTTAACTTTTATAAACTTTACTTAATCGAAAATAAATCATCCAATATTATGACGGAATTCTTTAAATAAATTTAAGTAAAGCAATGAAAATGAAAAAAACGCATTGAGTTATTACTAGATCAAAGTAACGTATTATAATTATATCAATTAAATAACAAAAATCTAAGTTTAAATCCAAAACTAAAACTGATTTACTTTTCTTCTTTTCATAGTTGTTAAATAAAATTTAAAAGACGTGAATCAAAAGGACTTAATAGGACCGAAATGTTTGGTTTAGGATTATGAATAGGAGTGGAATTCAAAGATAAACATGGAGGCTTTTAAAATGAAACTAAATCAAAACAAAGAGTTTCAAAAAATTTCATTTGAAACAAAATATATTTTTTTTCTTTCTTTTTCTTCTTTTCTTTTCCATTTTTTTTCTTTTTTTTCAAAACAAATGCCATAAATATTTTTATTTTTCATTTTGAATTTGCCAAATTAAAATAAACATTTCTTTTGAGCATATTTTTTTCGAATTTTTAGAAAAAATTCAAAAATAACACAAAATATTCTATCATAATCAAGAAAATATATTTATGAAACTCAAAAAGTTTAGCGTGATTAGATAGGTTGGAAATTTGGCTTTAGTGAAGATGATATGATATGTGGAGTTATCAAATGAAATTGGAAAAAAAGGCTCAAAAGCGGCTAACTAGTGGTGAAAATTTTAGGTTGGCAGGAAAGCTCAAACGAAAATAAAAATGGCATAAATCATTTTCACGCATTTAAATTTATTTAAAACATAGATTTGAAAATTTTCAAAAAGCAAGTTATAGATAAAAAGAAGATTGATGAAATTATCTTAAAATAGAAATAATAGGTGACTTGGATTGTTCATATCTACTACGCTATTCAAAAGTTGACTTTGCAAAAATTATTTAAAAATGAAAAGCAAAATAGTGGATGATGAATTTTTGAGAAAGTAAAGAAAATAAATAACGAAAAACCATAATAGAAATGCGAGTTTTAGAAAAAATATTTCACCTTAACATGCTACCGTGAATTAGAAACACAGCATGGCCAACATTTTACTTGTGAAACGTAATTAAAAAATGATTAGAAAAATTATGATTAACTAAGTTGTTTATAAGGAATTTTGAGAAAAACAAAGCACAAACATGGGGTACTATTGAAATACCAAAATGCATAAATTATTATAATATATATATATTTGAAATATTCTCTCTTTTTTGGATTTTGGAGGTATTTTCCTTTTTTGTTGTTTATTTTTTTGGATGTCTGAAAAATATTCACAAAAAGTAAAACATATTCATAAATAGAAAAAAGAAGGAGGAAGTCCTCCCCCAAGCTTAAAATGGACATTGTCCTCAATTGAGAAGGAGGTTAGAGAGAGAGAAAATTAAAGTACAGAATTGAAACACAAAATTGAAAAACAGGTACTTCCCCGGATTTATTTGCTACGAAAGCTGAGTGATGTCGCTCCCCCATGCTAGCACTTTGGATCTTAATGAAACGTCTTCTTTGGACTTCATCATGGAATCAGCACTGTTGGAGCAGGCGATCGCAGAAGTTTCAGCTTGTCGGAGCCATTCGGGGCAAAAATTGTAAAATAAAGAAAACAGAAAAAGATAACCTGGGGTGCCTCCCAAGAGCGCCCTTTGTTTATAAAGGTCGTTTGAGCTCGACCAAAAGTTTATTTGTCCAAAATAGCATGTAAATAAATGGTGTCCAGTTAGTTTAAAGTTCGTGCAGAAGATAATTAATACAGTTTGGACTGACATCACCACAGAAATAAAGTTTAAGACGCTGCCCATTTACTTTGAATTCACCCTTATCAGGGTGTGAAATTAAAATCGTGTCATACGGATAAACTTCTTTAACGGTAAACGGTCCAGACCATCGCGATTTTAACTTGCCCGGAAATAATCGTAAACGGGAGTTGTATAAAAGTACTTGGTCGCCCGGCTTAAATGTTTTTGGATGCCTAAGGTTTTTATCGTGTAAATGCTTCGTCCGCTCTTTATAAAGTTTGTTATTGTCATACGTGTAAGAGCGCCACTCGTCGAGTTCATTAAGTTGAAATTTTCTAAAATTGCCGACAGAGTGGGGATCGAGGTTTAAAAATCTTAAGGCTCAAAAAGCGCGGTGTTCTAATTCTACGGGTAAATGGCACGATTTTCCATAAACCAACTGATATGGTGTACATCCGAGGGCGGTTTTGTACGGTGTTCGGTAGGCCCATAGAGCATCGTCTAACTTGGCTGACCAGTATTTTCGAGATGTGGAAATAGTCTTTTCTAAAACTCTTTTTAATTCTCTATTCACTACTTCGACTTGTCTGTTAGTTTGGTGGTGGTAGGCAGTGGAAAGCTTATGAGTAACTCCATATTTAGTATGGATTTTAGAAAATTGTGCGTTACAGAAATGGGAACCCCTATCACTAACGATGGTGCGTGGCGTACCGAATCAAGAAAATAATTTTTTAAGAAAGTAATGACGACTCGGGCGTCGTTCGTAGGAAGATCTTTGGCCTCGGCCCATCGCGAAACATAATCAACGGCAACTAAAATATACTTATTCCCGAAGCTAGAAGGAAAAGAGCCAACAAAATCAATTCCCCAGAGGTCAAAAACTTCGCACTCTAGGAAGTAATTTTGCGGCATTTCATTTTTATTAGAAAAATTACCCGACCGTTGGCAACTATCACACCTACTCACAAAGGCATGCGCGTCTTTAAACAGGCTAGGCTAGTAAAAACCCGCGCTTAGCACTTTGTGAGCGGTGCGAGCAGCTTGATAGTGCCCACCTGTCGGTCCTTCATGCAAATGCTTAATAATGTCCAAACCTTCTTCATAAGAAACACACCTCCTTATCACTGGGTCTGCACAGACTCGGAATAGATGCGGGTCCTCCCAAAAGTAGTTCTTTAACTCAGAAAAGAATTTCTTCTTTTGCTGAGACGAGAACTCTTTTGGGAGAACCCGGGCCAGTAGATAGTTGGCGATGCGTGCAAACCAAGGAGAAGTAGATGTGTTGACCGAAAATAGCTTCTCATCGGGAAAATAATTGTTAAAAGATTTTTCATCTAATTTTTCTATAAAGGGATTATCTAGGCGCGAGAGGTGGTCGGCGGCCAAGTTCTCGGCTCCTCGCTTATCCCGGATCTCTAAGTCAAACTCCTGGAGGAGGAAGACCAAGCGAATCAAGCGCGGCTTGGCATCCATTTTAGAAAGGAGATATTTGAGGGCTGAGTGGTCCGTAAAAACAATAATTTTGGAAAGCGTAATATAACGGCGGAACTTATCAAAAGCGAATACTACAGCTAGGAGCTCCTTCTCGGTTGTGGTGTAATTTTCCTGTGCAGATGTGAGTGTTTTGCTAGCATAATAGATGGGTTGGAAGTTTTTAGATATACGTTGACCTAATACGGCTCCTACCGCATAGCTACTCGCATCGCACATTATCTCAAATGGAGAGTCCCACACCGGAGCTATCATGATAGGGGCATTAATTAATTTTTCTTTTATTAAATTAAAGGTAGCTAGGCAAAGGTCATCAAAGATGAGTGGGGCATCTTTTTCTAAGGGATGGGTAAGGGGCTTGGTGATCTTGGAAAAATCCTTTATGAAGTGGCGGTAGAAACCCGCGTGACCTAGGAAACTTCTTATAGCTTTTATGTTTGTAGGTGGCGACAGCTTCTCGATAACTTCTATCTTAGCAACGTCTACTTCAATACCTCTTGCAGAAATTTTATGGCCCAAAACTAACCCTTCCCTCACCATAAAATGGCATTTTTCCCAATTTAGGGCAAGGTGAGTTTCTTCGCATCGTTCTAAGACTTTTTCGAGGTTCGCTAAACAACTATCGAATGCATCACTGAACACGGAGAAATAATCCTTGAAAAATTCCATAATGCCTTCTACATACTTGTCAAAGATAGCGAGCATATATTGCTGGAATGTAGCTGGCGCATTGCACAATCCAAACGGCATTCTTTGGTAGGCGAAGGTGTCAAAGGGACAAGTAAACGTAGTTTTCTCCTGGTCCTCGGGAGAGATGGGGATTTGAAAATACCCCGAGAGGCCATCGAGAAAATAATAAAAGGTATGGCCGGAAAGTCATTCTAAAATCTGGTCGATGAACGGCAAGGGAAAATGATCCTTGCGGGTGGCATCATTTAACTTACGGTAATCTATGTACATTCGCCATCTGGTCACCATCTGTGTCGGGATTAATTCATTATTTTCATTACTTACTACCGTTATCCCTCCCTTCTTTGGTACTACCTGGACTGGGCTAACCCACTTACTGTCTGATATAAGATAGATAATTCCTGCATCTAATAATTTCATAACCTCGCCCTTAACTACTTCTTTCATGTTAGGGTTTATATGGCACTGAGGTTGTATAGAGTTACGTGAATTATATTCCATTAAGATCTTGTGAGTGCAGAAAGATGGGCTTATGACCTTGATATCAGATATCTTCCAAGCAATAGCTCGGCGATATTTACGTAAAATTGAAAGAAGTTTATCATTTTGTGCATCCATGAGGTAGGCCGAGATTATGACGGGCATCTTGGAGTCCTTTTCTAAGAAAGTGTATCTAAGATACTCTGGTAGTTCTTTCAGTTCCAAGGTAGGGGGGTCATCATACGAGGTTTTAGAAATCCGTTCTTTTTCAAAAACTATATCATCGTAGACTTTTTATGTGGAAAATTAAAAGGGGCGGGGCTTGCGGCCAAGGAGGCTTCTTGTAGCGATTTAGTTGGAAGAGTAGAAGAGGTACAAAAATCAGAAAATTCTTTTTCAAAATCAGAAAGATGACAAGAGGATTCTTCACTTAGGTGTAGAGATTCAGTTGGAGGAGTAGGAGAGGAACAGAAATCAGAAAATTCTTTTTCAAAATCAGAGAGGTGAGAGGAGGATTCTTCACTTACGACATCTATGAAAAAACAAGAGTCATCATTGGCTAGGGTGTTCTTCATCGAGGGGGTGATAGAGAAAGTTACTTCATCGTCGCCTACTCGAAGGAAGAGCATACCATTGTTTATGTCAATGATAGCTCGGGAGGTGGCAAGGAAGGGTCGTCCAAGGATCAGGGGAACCTCGACGTCTTCTTCGATGTCCAATATGACAAAGTCCACCAGGAAGATGAACTTGTCGACTTTGACTAGGACGTCTTCCATTATACCTAACGGGTATTTGACTGATCTGTCGGCGAGCTGGATACTCATGCGTGTGGGGTTGATACTACCAATTCCTAACCTTTTAAACAACGAGAGGGGCATCAGATTAATACTCGCACCTAGGTCGGCTAATGCGTGCTTGACAAAAAGATCACCAAAGACACACGGGATAGAAAAACTACTCAGGTCACTGATTTTCTTTAGTAAACCGTTTGTCAAGACAGCTGAGCACTCGGCATTTAACGTGACATGCTGATGAATTGTAAATATATCTAGTTTTATGTACATTATATCAGTCATTTTACTTTATTTTTGTCATTTTTACTTATTTTTGTTCAATAAAATGTTTCTTTTATTATAAATATTTTGCGAATTTATTTTTATTTTGTTTTGCAGATAAAAAGCAAAAAATTCTGCCCAAAATACACATGTCACGCCCGTGTACTGATGGTCACGTCCGTGACCAGGGTGTGACCCGTCAAATGCCAGTGAAATTAAAGATTTTTGAAGAGAAAAGCCTGACACGCCCGGCCACACGCCCGTGTCAATCCGACACGGGGCGTGACCAGACCCGTGCCAGCCAGGTCGACGTTTTACGCACAATGTTCGTCGAAGCCAACAGGGACACGCCCGTGTTCAATGATTCAACACGCCCGTGTCAGCCCGACAAACCGCCGCCGGTGACTCTCGAAGTCAACAACGTCTTTAATCTCCGCACGACACACCCACCGTCACGCCCGTGACCAAGGGAGTGACCGTTGTGTTTTCAGCCGCAATGTCAAATCCGTCACTTCACCGAACTCTGCTGTTTAATAGTGCTGACACTCCCCCCGACACGCTCCGTGTCGGAGGGCATGTACTTGGAAAATTTTTGCCTATTTAAGGGCAGCTGCTGTATGAGTTCAGGGTTCCAAATTTTTGAACCGTTATGATGCTAAGAGCTGCCGTTTGGAGCTAGTCTTGGGGCTATGTAAGGATCTTTCCCCCTCCTTTTCAAGTTGTTTTAAGCATTGTAATCAACCTTTTTTGTTAATAAAATCTTTTCTTTTCATCCTTTTAATGCTTTGAAAAATCTCTGAAGGCCTCATTTTCATCAATCCTAAGTACTTTTAATTTCATTTTCATATGTGTGTGTGTGTGTATGAGTTAAACATTGCAAAATTTATGTTTTTAAAATGAAAAACAATTAGTTTTACTATCATATTAACAAAATTTATAGCCGTTATTATGGCCGATTTCATTCTCAAACTCTTCAAAATTGGTTAGACTTAGGATTTTCATGCTTTAAAATGCGTTCTTATGAACTTGTAAAACGTTAAAAAGGTAGTTTTTATCCCTCTTAACTTAGCTTTTACTTTGTTTTAATTAAAAAACTATTGCTTCTTTTTAGCTTACTCCCACTTTTTAAACCATTTTACAAGGCTATAAGAATGTATAAATTATTATTTTTATTTTTCATCAACTTTCATTTTAAGCAATTACAAAAAATATTTTCGCTCGAACAATTTTTATTTTCACTTTTTATGGATTTCTATCAAAATCTAACGGTAAAAATGTAAATGTTTTAATTTTTCGGGCACTTGCCTTTCTCACTTTAATTTGAAAACTTTTTGCTCAAACAATTTTTATTTTGCCTTTTTTATGCATTTCTACTGTATTCCAGCGATAGAAATGCAGTCATTTTAATTGTTCAATAACTTTGTTTTTCTCAATTATTTTAGCACGAGTTTGTGCGTGTATGAGATATTTTTCAGCTCCTAAGTTAAATTATGCAAGTGTGTGTGTGTGTGTGTGTTTATTTATGTTGAGTGCGTGAGTAGTTACTTTCAAGAAGAGTGCGTGTGTTGTTTTTATTTTTCCGCCTACTCATTTGAGTTATTTGGCTGGATTTTATTCAAGCAAGTATTTGTAGCTTTTATTTTTCCGCCTACTGACTTGAGTTAAATGGTTGGTCTGTATTTTCAGTCCTAATCGTTTGAGTAGGACTTGTAATTTTCATTCTTTATTTTTCCGCCTACTCACTTGAGTTAAATGGCTGGATTTGATTTTCCGCCTACTCGCTAGGAGTTAAATGGTCGGACATTATTTTGATGTAAATATTTAAGAAAGCCATGTAATCGCATTTATTTTCTCCTACTCGTTTGAGTAGGACTCGCTTTCATTTCAGTCCTACTCGTTTGAGTAGGACTTGCAATTTTCAGCTTTTATTTCCCGCCCCCACTCGTTTGAGTGGGACTTGCAAATTTCAATTATGCAATTTTCTCTTATGTGTAACTTAGTTTTATTTCTGTCTCTTGTTATATGTTTGAATGAGTGCGGGTGTGTTTAATTGTAATAACTTTTCTAATGTTAGGGTATTTTACTTTTCTTCTTATTTTCTTTATAACCTTTCAGCGAATAGTTTAGAATGCTCGCATAACCAAACATATAAGCTATCGCCATTCCGATGAGTGGCTAATTGCTTTTAGCCCTCGGTATCGAAGAGATTTGGGATCTAAAATGTTTTAAATAACCAAATGTCTAATTTTTCAATTTAATTAAAAACTTACGGTTTACCCTGGGTTAACGACACGTAGAACCACATATCGATGTGTGTGCTCTATTTCCGTTATCCATACGCTAGCTAGCCGAGAGGCCGTGCGTATGGACAGATCACCCCTGGGTAAATAGAGTTCCGCACTAACCCTCGAGAGAGGAGGCGCGCTTACTCTACCGGATTGGGTTCCCCACCCAATAGCCGAGTTCTTAGTGTACTGCGGGCATCAAGGGGAATCCTTCGTCGGATGAGAGCCCGGTCGAATAGCCTTAATGTCCAGGTGAGCGATATTCATAGAGATAGGTGAGCTCATTATTTTGAACCTCTGCGGCCAAGTTTCCGCTTTAATTAAATTGAAACTTTAGATATCTAGTTATTCAAATCAATTTTTAATCCTAACGTAATTCGATACCGGGAGTTATCTCTTCATCGACTATTTTCTTAAATCTATTTTTGTTCCTATTTTAATTAAAACTCTCACCTACTATTTCGGTAAAATAATAGTGTTTTCGGAGCAGTAGGGGTAATCAACCCGTTCTCGGGAATAATACGACCTCGGTATTCTCCCGAATATCGAGTACTACTTGCGATAGGTGCACTTTCCTACCCTAGCAAGCCCGTGGCGATCGACTCACCAAACCAACCATAGTAAGAGTCTGTTCGCGGGTCAATCAAGTTTTTGGCGCCGTTGTCGAGGACCTCTTTGAGTTGTTATTCCGAATTCGAAGTCTATTACTTTTACCTTTATTTCAAAAACTAAAACAAAAAAAGCTTGAAAACTTTTCTTCAAAATCCAATCCAAAAAAAAGTTAATTTTCTACGTTCTATTTTAGGGTGTATGACCCGTGGACAGCCTTCGGAGTCCGAAAATTTGGATTTCGATCCTGAGATCGAATGCTCGCTTACGCGTATTCGGTCTCAACGCCGAAATCCCTCTTTGGATCCCGAAGAATCCATCGGAGAACCCTCTGACGTTGCTATGGCCGACCCCAATCCGAATGCGGTCGTCGAGCGTACAATGTCATATTACGCCCGACCTAATTTGGACGATACTGGGTCCAATATTGTTCGCCCGACGGTGGCGAATAATAATTTTGAGATCAAATCGAGCGTTATCCAAATGATCCAAAATGTCGTGCAGTTCGACGGACAACCGGATGAGGACCCGAATGTTCATTTGTCTAGTTTTTTGGAGATTTGCAATACTTTTAAGATCAATGGCGTCACTGATGACGCTATTCGCTTGCGCCTTTTTCCATTCTCCCTCAGATCCAAATCTAAGGCGTGGTTGAATTCCCTCCCACGAGGATGTATCACCACATGGGCCGACCTTGCGGAACGATTCTTAACGAAGTATTTTCCGCCCGCAAAACTGCAAAGTTGCGGGCGGACATTTCTTCATTTGTGAAGAACAATTCTGAGTCTCCTTTTGAGACTTGGGAGTGCTTTAAGGAATTCCTCCGCAAGTGTCCGCACCACGCGATGCCTGCGTGGTTGCAGGTCCAAATCTTCTACAATGGGCTTAATTATCAGACGCGTCAAATGATTGACGCGGCTGCCGGGGGTACCTTGAATAATAAGACCCCTGAGGCTGCCCAAGCTCTTATTGAAGAGATGGCTATGAACGCCTACCAATGAAACGTCTCGCGGGGACGTCCCAAGCAGGCGGCCGGCCTCTTTGAAGTGGATGCCACTGCCCACTTAGCCCTTCAAGTTGAAAGGCTGATGAAGCAGGTGGCGGAGATGTCTGCTGCCTCCACCACTCCTCCTTGTGCGATTCCCCCTAATGCCGGCGTAGCAAATGAATTCGTAGACTATGTGGGAAATGCTAGGCGACCTTCCTTCAACCCCAATAACAACCCTTATAGCAATAACTATAGTCCGGGTTGGAGGAACCACCCCAACTTCTCATGGAGCAATGCGAATAATGCGCAGCGCCCCCCCCCCCCCCCCCCCCCAAATTCTTTCGCGCCCGGATTTCTGCTGCGTCCCCCTCTTCCAAAACCCTCCCCGATGGAGGATAATTTTTCTAAATATATAGCTTCCAATGAGTCAAATATCCGGAACATCACCGGATCACTAAAAAACTTAGAACTCCAGGTTGGACAGCTAGCACGAATGATGTCCGAGCGCACGCTCGGGGCACTGCCGGGAAACACGGAGCCCAATCCGCAGGAAAATATCAACGTTATAACCCTCCGTAGCGGAAAGGAGGTGATCGATCCAAAACGGACCGATCCTCAGGTACATATTTCACCTCCGACCCCTCTTCCCCCTTCTTCCATTACGCCGCCTTTACAAATTTTAAATGAAAAAATTATTAAAACGCCCTTGTCATATCCGCACAAACTCGATTGTGAGCGTAAGGACGCGCAATATGAAAAATTTATTTTATTATTATAACAAATTCATATTAATGTTCCCTTCTGCGAGGCAATCTCTCATATGCCTAAATATGCGAAATACTTAAAACAACTTCTTTCCAATAAACAAAAATTAGAAAATATTTCGCATATTTCTCCTAATGTTGACTGCTCAGCGGCTCTTACTAATAAATTGCCCCTAAAAAGAAATGACCCGGGACGGTTCTCCATCCCGTGCCTTTTTGGCAATATATTAGTAAAATACGCTCTTGCAGATTTAGGCGCGAGCATTAATTTGATGCCGTTCTCGCTCTTTCAAAAATTAGGTTTGGGCACTCTGGCCCCTACTAAAATGTGAATCCAACTAGCGGATCGCTCGGTTAAGTTTCCCGTCAGGGTAGTGGAAGACGTACTTGTCCGAGTTGATAAGTTTATCTTTCCGGTCGACTTCGTCATCTTGGACATCGAGGAGGACACCGATGTACCAATTATACTCGGTCACCCTTTTCTCGCTACCTCCCACGCATTAATTGATGTCAGTAACGGTCGTCTCCTCCTTCGGGTAGGAGATGATGAAGTTACTTTCTCTATTAATCCCTCCATAGGAGACTCGTCATCGAGCGATGACTTTTGTTATAATTTAGACACATGTCTCGGAGATTGTTCTTCGCCTATTTTTGAGTCTACTTTTTTAAACGACGATCTTTATGCGCTCGAAAATTTTAACTGCGATGAGGATACCTCTATAGACTTGCCTTTCGAACCAATTGGTAAGAAAGACATAGAAATTAAAACCTCGTTAGAAGAACCGCCCTGCCTTGAACTCAAACCTCTACCTGATTCACTCAAATAAGCCTTTTTGGGGAAAGATGATACACTCCCTATTATCATTTCTTCGCATTTGAGCGAATCGGAGACTTCCGATTTATTGGGAGTTTTGCTTAAACATCGCCACGCAATTGCATGGCAAATTTCTGATCTCAAAGGGATTAACCCATCTTTCTGCACCCATAAGATTTTCCTTCTCGATAATTGCCGCAAAACTATTCAGCTGCAGCGATGTCTTAACCCAAACATGAAAGACGTTTTTAAGGCCGAAATTATTAAATTATTAGATGCGGGGATTATTTATCCCATATCGAATAGTACGTGGGTTAGTCCCATTCGCGTGGTGCCCAAAAAGGGCGTTCTTACCGTAGTGGAGAATGAGCACAATGAAATCGTCCCAACTCGTACTTTTACGGGTTGGCGGGTGTGCATCGATTATAGAAAGCTAAATGACGCCACCTGTAAGGATCATTTCCCACTACCATTTTTAGACCAAATTTTAGAGTGTTTGTCCGGTCATCCGTATTTTTGTTTTCTTGATGGATTATCGGGGTTTTTCCAAATCCCCATTTCCCCCAATGACCAAGAGAAAATAACTTTTACCTGCACGTTTGGTACCTTCGCATATCGAAGAATGCCATTTGGCCTCTGCAACGCGCCCGCTACATTCCAACGATGTATGCTGGCGATCTTTGGCGAGCTGGTAGGAGACATTATGGAAGTCTTTATGGATGACTTCTCTGTTTTCGGAATCTCTTTCCCGTCCTGTCTTCGTAATTTAGATCGTGTCCTTCAGCGATGCATGGACACGCATCTCGTTTTAAATTGGGAAAAATGTAACTTTATGGTTCGAGAAGGTTTGGTTCTCGGCCATATGATTTCGTCTAAGGGGATGGAGGTCGATAAGGCCAAAGTTGAAATTATCGAAAAACTTCCCCCACCTTCCAACGTTAAATCTATTAGGAGTTTCTTAGGGCACGCGGGCTTTTATCGGCATTTTATTCAAGATTTTTCAAAAATAACAAAGCCGCTAACTCGTCTCTTGGAAAAGGAATCAAATTTTGTCTTTGATAGAGAATGCGAGTCTACCTTTAATTTCATAAAACAAAAACTTATCAATTCACCTATTTTAGTGGCGCACGATTGGACCCTTCCGTTCGAAATTATGTGCGACGCTAGTGATATTGTCGTAGGAGCCGTTCTTGGCCAACGTATAAACAAATATTTTCATCCTATTTACTACGCTAGCAAGACACTCACTTCCGCACAAGGAAATTACACAACAACAGAAAAAGAACTTTTAGCCGTCGTATTTTCTTTTGATAAGTTTCGCTCGTATATTACGCTCTCCAAAGTTATCGTATTTACCGACCATTCCGCCTTAAAATATTTGTTAGCGAAAACGGACGCCAAACCCCGCCTTCTTCGATGGATCCTCCTCTTGCAGGAGTTCGATTTAGAGATCCGGGATAAGAGGGGCGCGGAAAATTTAGTCGCCGATCACCTCTCCCGCTTAGAAAATCCCGCTGCGGAAGCGCTCGTCGAATCTGACATAAATGACAGATTCCCTGAGGAACGCCTCCTAGCCATAACTACTAGTTCATCTTCCCCGCCGTGGTTCGCAGATTTTGCGAACTATTTAGTTGCGAGGGTGCTTCCAAAAGACTTTTCGAGCCAGCAAAAGAAGAAATTCTTTTCTGACTTGAAATATTTCTTTTGGGAGGACCCTTTTCTTTTTCGTATCTGCGCGGACCAAGCGGTCCAAAGATGTGTCGCGGGTGTGGAGTGCACGCAAATCCTTAGGCACTACCACGAGGGTTCGGCTGGTGAGCATTATCAAGCTAACCGGACCGCGCGGAAGGCGCTAGAGGCGGGCTTCTTTTGGCCCACTCTATTCAAAGATGCTCATAATTTTGTGCGCGCATGCGATAGCTGTCAGCAGTCGGGTAACATCTCTCGTCGCGATGAGATACCCCAAAACATGTTTTTAGAGTGTGAAGTCTTCGATTTATGGCACATAGATTTCGTCGGCCCCCTACCTCCGTCTTTCAAAAAATATGTATATTTTAGTAGCGGTCGACTACGTATCGAGGTGGGCGGAAGTGCAAGCTCTCCCCACCAACGATGCGCGAGTCGTCGTTACATTTCTTAAAAAACTATTTCCGCGCTTCGGCACTCCGCGCGCTATTGTAAGCGATAGGCGGACGCATTTCTGCAACACCCAGATGGCTAAGACGTTAGCTAGATACGGCGTCACGCATAAACTTGCCACCCCCTACCACCCGCAAACTAGTGGCCAAGTAGAGGTAGTCAATCGAGAGATAAAGCGCATATTAGAGAAAACTGTTTCACTTAATAGGAAAGATTGGTCCATCAAACTCGACGATGCATTGTGGGCTTATCGTACCACATACAAAACCGCAATTGGTTGTACGCCGTATCGATTAGTCTACGGCAAAGCGTGTAATCTCCCCGTAGAATTAGAACATCGTGCACTTTGGGCTTTAAAACTTTTAAATCTCGACGCTAACTTAGCCGCCCAAAATAGAAAACTACAACTAAACGAGCTCGATGAATGGCGTGCAAACGCTTACGAGAGCAATAAGTTCTATAAGGAGCGTTCTAAGTTTTATCACGACCGAAAACTCAAGCCCCAAAATGTAACACCTCCCCTGTAACGACCGTATAATATGGGTCCGGCCGGGGCCCCACAACATACGGACGTCATAGCTTTAGTATTATAAGATGATATAACTACCTACATTCAAAACTCTTTGCACTACACAGCGGAAATACAAACAAGACTAGAAGTTATCCACCACTATAAGAGTAATAAAAAGATAGCCTTATGGCCTTACAACATAAGAGAGTTCAAACTCAAATAATACAACAGTCATGAAAGTGCACAAGCACTCCTAGTCTACCTCGGCATGCAAGTCGGACAACATGAGCATCAAAACATACACTGTCATAATGAGTAGAGCTACTACACAAGTTAACACTTCACGAGGCTTAGGCCTTTCTGGCCGGCGAGCTTGCTCCTGCTTGCGATCCTTGCCCTGAAAAATTATTAGTAACATGGGTCAGCAAAGGCTGACCTCAAACTGTGTAACAAACACATCTCCTCCCGGCTGCCCCTAACGGACCCCGAGGAACCCTCCAACCTGCAAGTCAGCACTTTGTATGCAATATATAAATAAAAAATGAAGTGCATTAAGAACAAGCTTGGATGTCTCAAACATCATACACGTTCTCTACGGGTTGAACATATAATATAAAAAGAGGTCTACTTATGCAACATGTGTGCAACACCCGGGTTTCACCCAAGGCACCCTATAGCGTATGCATCTAGCACATCATCACATCATTTGGGTACTCATCGTTTCCCCATTGGCATAAAGCCGCAAACAAAAAGGGAGACACAATTCCCCCCAACGGCACACAAGCCGCCACATGGAACTCTTGCCTAGGCCCCACCCGCTCAAGGTCTTAGACCCGGGCTTGCCTGCAAGCTCTGACGTCTCTTATCAGGATTCCAACAAACAAAAACTGACCGATTCTAAGAATCCTTGCCGGACCCCACCCGCTCATGGCCTCATTGCCCGGGCTTGCCCCCATGCTTGGCATTCTCGACAGTCTCACAGAAGGGGACTAGTCTCGCCGGGACACTCTCCACACATGACGTGTATGTCACGGGATAGCCAGCCGACCACGGAGACATAGCCATGCCTTGGCACATCATAAACCAAGACAATTCCACCCTAGTCCCTCATTTGTACTGCAGCGTTCCCGCGCACTAAGGAAACAATCTACCACCAATGCGGAGCTAACCTTGTCCACCAAGGAAACCATCTACCGCCATTGAAGAGCTAACCTTGCCCGGTTCCGACTACACGTACTCACTTGAGAAAAAGGGGAAAACATCACCACATCACAAATGAAATCTTGTCGCAACGAAATCTCTACGAATCCTTAAAGTTTGTATACAACATCACCGAGTCGGACTAACGGTCGCGACTACGGCTTCACCCACCATGCCTAATCCACTAACGGAGCGGATCTCTAATGCAAAACATGCTGGGGACGGACTCAATCGACCCGGAGGTTCCTATTGAACCTTGGCGACCCAAACCCCTCTCATTTGAGTGTTTGGTGCCCAAAACTAGAAAAGAAAAAAAAAGTGATGCTAAGACATGCATCCTAAAACCGAGAGGAGAAGTGTCGTTACCTTCCGACTCCTATTCCTAGCCATGGCAAAATAGCCGGATGAAAACCTTCGCAAAGCTCTAGCCTCCACGGATCTGGACTCGGCTCGCGATTTGGAGCACTGAAGCCTCTCCTACAGCCCGAACCCTCCTTCATCTTCTTCCTTTCTCTCCCTTCTCTCTAGAATTTAGTAAGAGAAAGCTTGGAGAAGAATGAGGGTTTACAACCCTATTCTCGGACTTAACACCCCAAGAGCAGTCCTGGACCATCAGATCCCAAAATAAGGGAAAGAATGGCCACGATTCGTCTGAAAAATAAAACACTTGGGCCCAACATGGCCTAGCACACGCCCGTGTCCAGGGCCGTGTCCCCCATTCGCCGTCACAAATCGACGCGCCTGGAACAACACACGAGCATCCGACACGCCCGTGTTTGACCTGACATGCCCGTGTCCTGACTGATACAGCCGTGTGGTCGGTCGTGTGCCTCCATCGACACAGCCCCGAAAACAACCCGAGAAGGACACGGCCTGGGACACGCCCGTGTCCCATGCCGTATGCGAAGTCTCAACACTCGTCGATAGCCTTTGTGTTGACACCGCAGAAAAATGTCGAGCAAAGTTCGTTGACCATGCGGGACACTCCCTATGACACGCCCGTGTCACAGGCCGTGTGCCCCAGTCTCGACACTCGACACTCGTCGAGTGGACTTCGTCGAGAGAAGTCTTGACACTCGACTGACACGGCCTTGGACACGCCCGTGTCCTAGGCCGTGAGCCTTGTCTCAACACATCGTCGAGCGAAAATGTCGACACCCCGGGCCGGTTGTCGATACGGGCTCGACACACCCGGAGACACGCCAGTGTCTCAGGCCGTGTGCCCAGTCTCGACACTTTGTCGAGCGAAAAATGTCGACTACGCGGCCAAGTCGTCGACTCCAGCCTGACACGCCCTGGGACACGCCCGTGTCTCAGGCCGTGTGCCCCTACCAGAAACCAAAATAGGCCAGAAAACGCTGGTCGATCCCCTCTCAAATTTTGGGGTGTTACACAAAAAACTTTTTCTCCGGGCGATCTTGTCCTTCTTTATAACTCACGACTTAGACTTTTCCCTGGGAAACTTAGATCATGTTGGTCCGGCCCCTTCAAAGTTGAAGAGGTTTGGCCTTATGGGACTGTACTCGTCTCCCACCCAAATAAAGGCTCGTTTAAAGTGAACGGTCATCGCTTAAAATTATACATAGCAGGCGATCCTGTGGGCGGTAATTTCGAATCCATAACCCTCCTAGATATATAAACCGTCAACATAGTCAAGCTACGCGACTATAAACAAAGCGCTCCTGGGAGGCACCCCATGTTTATCTTTTTTGCTATCTCTTTACCTTTTTTTTTGCTATCTTTCTTCCTAATGCAGGGTTCCTAAACTGCGCCTTCCCCACCTCCTATCAGAGAAGCTTCTACCCCCCCCCCCTTTATTTCTTTTCTTTGTATATACTCTCTTCCTTGTTTTGTTCTGCATACTTACGTTACAACATTGGGGACAATGTTGGACTAAAGTATGGGGGTATTTTCTCGCTTTCTTTTTCACACTTCTATTTTTCGCACTTCTATTTTTTTGCATTGTATTTCTATTTTCTGCACTTCCAACAAAAAAATATCTGTGAAAAAAGAAATTATATCAAAAAAAAACAAACAAAACAAAAAAAATTGAAAATGAAAAAAATTATATCAAAAAAACAAACAAAACAAAAAAATTTGAAAATGAAAAAAATCCCAAAAACTTAAGGTCTAATTTTTTTGTCTTTAAAATGTTTTTTTTTCTGTCTTTTTAAACCAAAACTCCCAAAAACAATTGTAAAACAAAATTTCAAAAAACAATTATTATAAAACAAAAACTCCAAAAAATTATAAAACCAAAATTCCAAAAATGTTTTAGTTTCATTTTGTACAAATCTGTGTAAATATTTTTGTAAATAATCTTCTCTCTCCCCCTTCCTTTTCTCTCTCATTCTTGTAAATACCGTCTCTATTTTTGTAAACAATTTTAGTTTCATTTTGTACAAATCTGTGTAAATATTTTTGTAAATAATCTTCTCTCTCCCCCTTCCTTTTCTCTCTCATTCTTGTAAATACCGTCAACTTTTCTCGCACTTTCCGCAAAACCTTAAAAATCTAAAAAAAAAGATAATAAGTTCAAAACATTCAAAAAAAAGGAAAACTAAACAAAAATTCAAAAAAAATTGAGTAAAACAAAACAAAAATACAAAAAAAGAGATAATAAAAAAACACAAAAAAATGATGAAAAAACTCTAAAAAACCAAAAAAAATATTTTGAAACAAATAAATCAAATATACCATCCTTAATTTTCTTGTTATCCAAAAATTTGCTTTGAGTTTATTTATAAGTGAATTTTATTAATTCTCTATTTGCTATTCGTTTGTGAATTGTAGATTGAAAAATTTAACTATTCGGGGTTAAGTTTTGAAGAATTCATTATGCTTTGTTAAAAATAGCGAACTCGTTTTAGGCACTACTTCTAATTTTTCATTGATAGGAGCACGTGTATTATGTTAGACAATAACGACTATAGGATTCAATTATGTTTACTTTCAGCTTTCTGAAAAATTGGAACTTACAATTTATTAAGATTTCTCTCAAAATTGATTTTTAATAAAAAATCTAGTTTTCTTTTCTCACCTTTCTTATCATGACCTACTTGGCATGATAAAATTATTATCCTTAAAAGATCATATGTCAATGGGAATAAGATTTCGTTCCGTAAACATAGGCACCCAATAGATTAAAAAGATTATATGTTATGGAGTAAAAGGATAAAATTCATTACTCCTACACATATACATTAGGTTAAAAATTTATTATGAAGTTGAAAAAAAAATGATATTAGGAAAATAAGATTTCATTTTCCTAATAGTCTAAAAAGAAAACAAAAATGGAGGTTCTAGAAAAAATTACCTCGCCTCAAATTCAAAACCCTCTTCATAAACCAACATCAATCCCCTTGCCAATTTCACGATTCTAGATTTACTTTAAAAATCTTTTTGAGAGCATAATTTGTAAATTGTATTATTTCCAGTAAAACTGCTATAGGCTAAAAGTTCATATAATTCTAAACTATTCTCGTTAATCTAACCATTACAATTATTGTTTTCTATTTGATTATATCAAGAAGTCTTTTGGCCAAAACTTTTGTGCTATTTAAATCATCTTCATAAATTTAGGACTTAACTCTTACACCCCGTTTATTTATTTAGATCTCTCTTATAATTGATTAAGCGGTAGCTAAACTTAGAGTTTTCTCTATTCCTTATAAGTTCACCTCAAACTTTTGCTCTGGAATAGCAAAAGCTTAAGTATGGGGGTATTTGATGAATTGTAAATATATCTAGTTTTATGTACATTATATCAGTCGTTTTACTTTATTTTTGTCATTTTTACTTATTTTTGTTCAATAAAATGTTTCTTGTATCGTAAATATTTTTGTGAATTTATTTTATTTTGTTTTGTAGATAAAAAGCAAAAAATCTGCCCAAAATACACATGTCACGCCCGTGTACTGATGGTCACGCCCGTGACCAGGGCGTGACCCGTCAAATGCCAATAAAATCAAAGATTTTTGAAGAGAAAAACTTGACACACCCGGCCACATGCCCGTGTCAATCCGACACAGGTGCGTGACCAGGCCCGTGCCAGCCAGGTCGACGTTTTGTGCTCAACGTTCGTCGAAGCCAACAGGGACACGCCCGTGTTCAATGATTTGATACGCCCGTGTCAGCCCGACAAACTGTCGTCGGTGACTCCCGAAGTCAACAACGCCTTTAATCGCCACACGACACGCCCACCGTCACGCCCGTGACCAAGGGCGTGACCGTCGTGTTTTCAGCCGCAATGTCAAATCCATCACTTCACGAACTCTGTTGTTTAATAGTGCTGACATGCCCCCTGACACGCCCGTGTCGGAGGGCGTGTACTTGGAAAATGTTTGCCTATTTAAGGGCAGCTGCTGTATGAGTTCAGGGTTCCAAATTTTTGAACCGTTTTGATGCTAAGGGCTGCCGTTTGGAGTTAGTTTTGGGGCTATGTAAGGATCTTTCCACCTCCTTTTCAAGTTGTTTTAAGCATTGTAATCAACCTTTTTTGTTAATAAAATCTTTTCTTTTCATCCTTTTAATGCTTTGAAAAATCTCTGAAGGCCTCCTTTTCATCAATCCTAAGTACTTTTAATTTCATATTCATATGCGTGTGTGTGTATGAGTTAAACATTGCAAAATTTATGTTTTTAAAATGAAAAACAATTTGTTTTACTATCATATTGACAAAATTTATAGCCGTTATTATGGCCGATTTCATTCTCAAACTCTTAAAAATTGGTTAGACTTAGGATTTTCATGCTTTAAAATGCGTTCTTATGAACTTGTAAAACGTTAAAAAGGTGGTTTTTATCCCTCTTAACTTAGCTTTTACTTTGTTTTAATTATAAAATTATTGCTTCTTTTTAGCTTACTCCCACTTTTTAAACCATTTTACAAGGCTATAAGAATGTATAAATTATTATTTTTATTTTTCATCAACTTTCATTTTAAGCAATTACAAAAAATATTTTTGCTCGAACAATTTTTATTTTCACTTTTTTTATGCATTTCTATCAAAATCTAACGGTAAAAATGTAAACGTTTTAATTTTTTGGGCACTTGCCTTTCTCACTTTAATTTGAAAACTTTTTGCTCAAACAATTTTTATTTTGCCTTTTTATGCATTTCTACTGCATTCAAGCGATAGAAATGCAGTCATTTTAATTGTTCAATAACTTTGTTTTTCTCAATTATTTTAACACGAGTTTGTATGTGTATGAGATATTTTTCAGCTCCTAAGTTAAATTATGCAAGTGTGTGTGTGTGTGTTTATTTATGTCGAGTGCGTGAGTAGTTACTTTCAAGAAGAGTGCGTGTGTTGTTTTTATTTTTCTGTCTACTCATTTGAGTTAATTGGCTGGATTTTATTCAAGTAGAGTGCGTGTGTTGTTTTTATTTTTCCGCCTACTCACTTGAGTTAAATGGCTGGTCTGTATTTTCAGTCCTACTCGTTTGAGTAGGACTTGTAATTTTCATTCTTTATTTTTCCGCCTACTCACTTGAGTTAAATGGCTGGATTTGATTTTCCGCCTACTCGCTAGGAGTTAAATGGTCGGACTTTATTTTGATGTAAATATTTAAGAAAGCCATGTAATCGCATTTATTTTCTCCTACTCGTTTGAGTAGGACTCGCTTTCATTTCAGTCCTTCTCGTTTGAGTAGGACTTGCAATTTTCAGCTTTTATTTCCCGCCCCCACTCATTTGAGTGGGACTTGCAAATTTCAATTATGCAATTTTCTCTTATGTGTAACTTAGTTTTATTTCTGTCTCTTGTTATATGTTTGAATGAGTGCGGGTGTGTTTAATTGTAATAACTTTTCTAATGTTAGGGTATTTTACTTTTCTTCTTATTTTCTTTATAACCTTTCAGCGAATACTTTAGAGTGCTCGCATAACCAAACATATAAGTTATCCTCATTCCGATGAGTGGCTAATTTCTTTTAGCCCTCGGTATCGAAGAGCTTTGGGATCTAAAATGTTTTAAATAACCAAATGTCTAATTTTTCAATTTAATTAAAAACTTAAGGTTTGCCCCGTGGTTAATGACGCGTAGAACCACATATCGATGTGTGGGCTCTATTTCCGTTATCCATACGCTAGCTAGCCGAGAGGCCGTGCGTATGGACAGATCACCCCTGGGTAAATAGAGTTCCGCACTAACCCTCGAGAGAGGAGGCGCGCTTACTCTATCGGATTGGGTTCCCCACCCAATAGCGGGGTTCTTAGCGTACTGCGGGCATTAAGGGGAATCCTTCGTCGGACGAGAGCCCGGTCGAATAGCCTTAATGTCCAGGTGAGCGATATTCCTAGAGATAGGTGAGCTCATTATTTTGAACCTCCACGGCCAAGTTTCCGCTTTAATTAAATTGAAACTTTAGATATCTAGTTATTCAAATCTATTTTTAATCCTAACGTAATTCGATACCGGGAGTTATCTCTTCATCGACTATTTTCTTAAATCTATTTTCGTTCCTATTTTAATTAAAACCCTCACCTACTATTTCGGTAAAATAATAGTGTTTTCGGAGCAGTAGGGGTAATCAACCCGTTCCCGGGAATAATACGACCTCGGTATTCTCCCGAATATCGAGTACTACTTGCGATAGGTGCACTTGCCTACCCTAGCAAGCCCGCGATGATCGACTCACTGAACCAACCATAGTAAGAGTCTGTTCGCGGGCCAATCACATGCAAAAGGTTCTCTAACTTCTTCTTGTTGGTCAGGAGGTCCTTAAGGTACTTAGCGTACTTCGTCATCTGGGATATGGCTTCGTGAAAAGGCAGATTTATGTGGATTTGTTTAAACATTTCTAAAAAACGGTTGTACTGATCGTCCTGACGTTGTTTATTAAGTTCGGAAGGGTATGACGGGGATGAATTATTTATAAAGGTGGGTGGTGGAGTGAGTTCTTTTTCTAAAACAGGGGTGATAACTTGTTCAGCAGAGGGTGGAATTTTTAAAACGGGGGCGGAGCTTTGATTTTTTAAAGCGGGAGCGGAGCTTTGATTTTTTTAAAGCGGGAGCGAAGCTTGCCTTGGGATCTTCACTTACCATACCAGGAACTTGCTTCCCACTCCGAAGAGTTATAGCTTTCGCTTGCTCTCTTGGGTTGGGCTCTGTATTGGAAGGAACAGACCCCGCGGGTCGCTCAGAAATTATTTTAGCGAGCTGTCTTACTTGATTTTCTAAATTTGTAACGCTTCCAGTTAACGTTCTTATCGTATCGTCATTAAGATTCATGTATTTTGAAAACATTTCCTCCAAACTTGGAGGTTTTGGAAAACTTTGAGGAGGTGGTGGTGGTGCAGAATAATCAACTTGTGGTGGCGGGCGTACTGCGTTTGATGGATTACTCCACGAAAAATTAGGGTGATTTCTTAAAGCAGGATTATAACTATTCTCAAAATTAAAGCCATGCGGATGAAAATTCGCAGCAGAAAAATTATTAAAAGCATTTTTAGGCAAATTATTGACATAATCCAAATGTTCTGGAGCAAAAACTTTTAGCCGGCGGAAAATACTTCGCAAAAAATTTTCAGTTAATTGCGTCCAAGTTGTGATGCTATTTTTAGGTAGAGTGTTCAGCCACTACTTAGCCTTAGTTCTAAGAGAGAATGGAAATAATCTTAGCCTAATAGCATCATTTGTGACACCATTAATCTTAAACGTGTCACAAATCTCAAGAAAGCTTGCAATATGTGCGTTCGGATCTTCATCTTGAAGTCCGTCAAATTGCACATACTGCTGCACCATTTGAATTATGCTAGGCTTTAGTTCAAAGTTATTATTTGCTATCGTAGGGCGAACTATGCTAGATTCAGTAGCCTCGAGATTCGGTCGTGCATAATAAGACATAGGTCTTTGCACGGCTTCCTCCACGTTGGGTTCTTCCATTCTTAAAGTGGAAAATGACTCGAAATCCTCAACCGGCACTTGGATAGTAGGTCCTTGAAATCACAATCTTCTTCGAAGAGTACGCTCAATTTTGGGTCCAGGTCCAAAATAACATACGGACTCCCGCTGGTCATGCACTAAAAGAAGAGAAGAGGAGAAAGAGAAATAAAATAAACTAGAAGAAAAAGAGTTACTAAATTTTTTTGAAATAAAATTTTTTTAAAATTTAACTCCTGAACTTCCCAAGGGCTACCCTGTGAAGGGTTCGCAAGGTACTAGACAAGATAGCGACACTTAAAACCGCTTTGCCCTTTTCAAGAGATTTAGGTGGCGCAGAAAAATTATGGAGTGAGTTTCTATTATGAGCGCTAAGTAAAAAAAAAATTTTGATTTAAAAAAATTAAAGGAGAGCGAGGAAGAGAAATGATAAAACTAATTGATTCGTGTTTTCAATTTATCAACGAGCGTTGCTCCCCGGAAACGGCGCTAAAAATTTGATGGCCCGGCCAACGCTTACGAAAAGCGAGCAGCCGAACTAGCAATCCAACTAGGCAAGTATATCTATCGGACTGTAGTAAGGGGACACAAGTGTCGTATTTAAATCCGGGAACTGTTGAGTAAATCTACTCACACGACGGCTATTATTTTATCGAAGATTGATTTTGGGTTTAAGAGAATGCTAAAATGCGATTAAGAAGAGAAGTATTACGCTAAAAAGAGAAAAGCTTACGGTTAAATAGAGAGCTATTAAAACGATTACAACGTGGGGTTAAGACGACGATAAAGAGCACTCGATCGAGAATCACCTCGGCAAGAGTCGATTAAAAAAATACGATAAATAAACCTAAGCTTAATAGGGTAAATGTCCTTGACCGTGGAGGTTCCATAAATATGAACACGCTTCTCTCAAAGACGTGCCCACCTGAGTTTAGGAAGGTCCGACCGACTTTCGCCTAAATCGGAGGCCTAAAAACTCGCTTTACGCGGTGAACCCCACAATTGGATTTTACTCCAATCCGGGAGATTTGGACGTCTGCCTCTCTCGAGGGGTTTGTACAACTCCCTTTACTCTTGAGTGCTTACTTCAATCCGTCAACCTGTCAGCTAGCCAGGAATGAAAGCAAAGGTGGAGAGTATATATCGAATGATATACCTCCAACCCGGGATAAGTCAAAAGTAATTCAAGGCTAAACCCTAAAAAGAAAAGGTAAGATTCAAAGCATCATAACTTAATCACTCTAACCTCAGATCATCAAGATTGAGTAGAAGGAGGATTAGTTAATCATGTTGAGGTGGAAGAGGGGGGATGAGTAGTAAAGCATAAAGACACAAAATGCTAAAGAGAAGAGAAAATCACACTTTTATTAAGATTAAAGAGACTACACTTGGAAAGAAAATTACAATTGCATGGAATTGAAAATCATATTCTGGCCATATCATTTGCAACTAGAGTAATTACAAGAGCTATTACCAAATCTTAAACTAAATTAGCATTAAACTAAACTAACTTAGCATGAGAAAGAGAGAGAGAAAGCATGAAAAAGAACAAGAAACAAAGGGGCAGCACCCCCCCCCCCCCCCCCCTCTCAGCCCAAAAGATGCCCTGAACCCTAGGAGAAGGGCTCAATTTATAGAATTTTTTCAGGCTGGGTCACGCCCCCCTGACATGCCCGGGTTGGGCGTGTACCTAGGGCATGACACGTTCGGTGCGACTTTTGGGGCTGAAATTGAATGCTGGAGGTGACGGGTGTAGTAGTTGGGTTACACGCCCAAATGTCATGCCCGACCAGGGCGTGTCAGGGGGGGCGTGACGATTTCGGTGCAACTTGTTTGGCTGCAATTTAATGTTGGAGGTGACGGGCGTTGAAATTGGGTTACACGCCCAAATGTCATGCCCGACCAGGGCGTGTCAGGGGGCGTGACCATTTCAGTGCGACTATTGTTTGCTGCAATTTACTGCTGGAGGTGACGGGCGTTGAAATTGGAGTACACGCCCATATGTCACACCCGACCAGGGCGTGTCAGGGGGGTGTGACTATTTTGGTGCGATGGTGGAGCAGGAAAAAGAGCTTGTTGTGGTAATTTCTCGGGATCAGGGGACACGCCTCTTGAACACGCCCGTGTCGGGCGTGACATGAGCGTGACAGAGGGCGTGTTCACTGAGTTTCCAAGAAATGCATTTTCGGACCTGTTGCTTCATTCCTCTGGGCTACATGACCTGGTAGGGCATGTCAGGGGGGCGTGTCACAGCAAAATTTTGCTGAAAGCCGTGCAAACCTGCAAAAAGTAGAAGACACATTAGTGGCAATAATATTTACAAAATGGGGTCAATATAAGCACTTGCAAGACATGATTTGTGCTTTAAAAACTCGAAAATAAACTAATAAATTTAATTACAAAAAGTACTATCACCCCGCAGCGCACTACTTTTTCCTGATCCACCATCATGTTGAATGTGTCACGCCCCACGAAAACGCGCTGGTAGGGCGTGACATATGGGCATGTAACTCAACTACGACGCCCGTCACCTCCAGCATTCAATTTCAGCCCAAAACGTCGCACTGAATGTGTCACGCCCCAGGTACACGTCCGACCCGGGCATGTCAGTGGGGTGTGACCCAGCCCAAAAAATTCTATAAATTGAGCCCTTCTCTTAGGGTTCAGCAGACAATTTTGGAGTGAGAGGGGAGGTTCTTCCCCTTAGTTTTCTTGTATTTTTCTTGTAATTTTCCATGTTTCCACTCTCCTTCCTCATTTTGATCTTTGTAATCTAGTTTAGTTACTCTTATTTTGTATTAGTTGTTGTAACTGCTTAGTAGCTAAGGGAAATATTTGCATAGATTTTCATTTCCCGCACCTATAATCTTTCATTTTTCAAGTTGTAGTTCTCTTTCAGTGTTAATAAAAAGTTTGTTGTTTTCCTCGCTTTCTCAATGCATTTCTATTCATCTCTCTTTCCCCATTTCACCATGAGTAACTAATCCTCCTTGTACTCGATCTTGATGATTTGAGGTTCGAGTTGATTAAGTTATGATGCTTTAGTGTTCTTTTTCTTTGTAACTCTTATACCTTGATTTACTCTTGATTTACCTTTGCTTGGAGATATATTATCGATATATATATTCCATCATTAGCTTTCATTCTTGGCTAGCCGAGAGGACGATGGTTTGAAGTGAGCGCTCAAGAGCGAAGAGAGTTACACGCACCCCTCGAGAGAGGTGGACGTTAAATCTCCTGGATTGGAGTGGAATCCAATAACGGGGTTCACAATGTAAAGCGGGTTTTAGTCCTCCGATTCGGATGAGAGTTCAGTCAGACCTTCCTAAACTCATATGGGCATGACTTTGAGAGAAGCATGTTCTTGCTTTAAGAACCTCCACGGTCAAGGTCTCTTGCCTTATTAATTTAAAAAGTTTATTATTGCATGTTTTGATCAACTTAAGCCGAGGTGATTCTCGATCGAGTACTATCGCTTAATTATCATTTATCTTTTCTCTAATTTGTAAGTAAAACATTCTCACTTCTCTAATTTAGTAAGCAACCCCAAAACAACTTTTATTTGATAAGATAATAGTAACTGCTTGAAGTAGAAGTACTCAAATCGCCCCGGCTAATACGACCTTGATATGAAACTTAATATCCTATACTATATGTGATAAGGTATGTTGAAACCGGAATTCGGTCTCCTGTGGAGTTCGACCCTTGGGGAAGGGGTGGTCTCGCGTCTACTTCGCTCCTGCAAGAAGAACAACAAAGAAGACAAGGAGAAACAGACCCAAGGGCTCGGCAGGGAGGTCCCTCCACACACCCGGAAGATCTCAGAGCGCTTCCCCTCCTTAGCCAGATGCCGACCTAAGGCACCCTCAGAAAGCACTTGAAAACTGGAACAGGGAGGCACTCCCAGCATGCCTTATGGGGTACCCCTTGGGTCTTACTTATAGTTTTTGGAATGAACTGCCAATAACCCAAAGAACTGACCTGAAAATACCAAAAAGCCCTTGGTCGGGACTACCAACAGCCAAACTCCGCTGTTCTGAACAGTTAGGTGCAGTCCAGCCTGGTCTGCCAACAGTGTGGCTCCGCTGTTCTAAGAAGCTATTCGCACCCATGGGGAGTCAGCTCGCCACCAATCCCTCTCTGCGGGAGGCGGACGCGACTCGGCTCCAGCGGCTCGCCTATTCTTCTTGGGCGAACGCGAGCCGGGCCGCTGCGACCTGCCAGTCCTCTGCCGAGGCGGATAGGCGACTGGGTCGCGTATAGGGGCTTGCAGATCGCGGTTCGTCGAGCCCATCCGCGAGTGCCGGTTTGACGAATGGTGCTCGCCGCTTCGGTCGACGATTCTCTGAGCGAGCGGGAGGGGTAGGGGAGCCGTCTCGCCCGGCTCGCTCGCTTGAACTGAGCGAGAGCGGACCAGCCTCTTACCGCATGTCTGCTTGTTGCTTGGGTGCGGGTCGCGGGAGTGGGTCCGCTCGATCTTCCTGGTGGGGCCCGTTCGACGAACACGGGATTGTACACAATCCCCGCTCTTTTTGAGCTTGATAAAGCTCGAAAAGAACCATCCAACCCGCATGTTCGGCGAGCACTGTGCTGAGATGGCAGGGAATCTTATGGTGGGGCCCCACTATTCGGCTATAAATATACCACTGAGCCCAGGGAGGGTCTCCCCAGACCATCTCGTTTTTCAAGCCTGCAGCTTCCTGATGCCGGTCAGCGAAGAGGTGCGAGCCCGCCTGGCGGCCGCGGGCCAGAAGACTCAGGAGGAGGCCCTCGAGGCCGCCCCTTGGTTAGTGCGTGGATCTCCCGGCCCTCTCTTTAGGCCGGTAAAGGGAAAGATTGTGAGGTGGTCCCCAGCGAATAACTTCCCGAGTTCCGGTTCGGCGGCTGGTGTCGAGGTCGCTTCTGAGGTACGCGACCTTCCTTCTCGGCTTGTTGCTACATTTCTGATCCTTTGTCTTGCAGGCATTGCCCCGTGAAGACGAGGGGGATGGGGGGGAGGATCGCCCCCCTCCCTTGTTGTCTAAGAGGGCTGCTAGTCCCTCAGGTCTGGACCGCCCACCCCCGAATACCCCTCGCTCGCCAGTTCCCCCTGGATTAGGGAAATCTCTTGCGGCCTTCGAGGGAGAACCCTTTCAGGGTCGGTCGGGCTCCTCTCGTCCTTCCATCGGTATGGACGACGTGCCAACACTTGGTAAGCTCGTGCTCAGCTCTTGCCTTGTTCTCGTTCGTTCCTTCTGAACTGCCCTTTTGCAGCTACAACATGATCTCCTCCGAAACGGAGATGAGTGAAGGGTACTCGCCTCCTCCTGACGTGGAGGGTGTTTCAGATTACCTGGGCGACCCGACTGATGCGGTGGGGATGAAGAGGCAGGTGACGCGGTTGTTCCAGAAACATACTCTGCTGCTTCAGGAGCTCGTGAAGAGGGTCGACCAAGACAAGGCCGACACTGAGGCTCGGCTCGCAGCCCTGGAGGGGGCCCCGCGCGCAACTGAAGGTGGCGAGGTCACTTCGCCTGGCGTGCACATTACGCGGGCCGAGGAGCGCCTAAGGAGTGCATCGGAACAAGTTGTCCTGGCCCAGCAGGAGCTGGTGGCGGTGCGCGATTATCACTATCCTCGCGTGCCGCCGCGAACTGGAATGCAACGGCGGGGTAGATGGAAGTGGATCCAGTACTGATCCACCCTTTCTTTTCCCCGCTCGCGGGATATCGCTGGGTTGCTACTATTTCAAAGACTTATTCTGTATCTGTAACGATTTGCGACTCTCTTCGCCCGCCTATGGGCCTGATTTCTGATTTCTGATTTCTGATGCATGCCGAAATTACCATGTTGCTGCTTTTATTCTCTGCGGGGCGGGCTCGAGTGCACCCGCGTCCCCTGCTCGCCCCCCTGGGTACGAGGGCAGGTCAGGGGATGGACTCGCTCGACCCGCCATCCCGATCGTGGCGGGAGCGGGCCGAGGGGCTCGCCAGCCAGGAGTCTCCCCGACTCGCTCAGAATCCTGGGCGGGTGCGATCGGGCGAGACCCGCGCCTGAACGGCCTTGGCGGTGTGGTTGCGCGTCGAGAAGTCGAACCGTCAGGCCTGACTTTTGCTACACGCACCTTTCCTATCGGCGGGAATTTTCCCGCCCGTTCTTCCTCCCTATAAATAGGCCTTGTCGGTTCTTATCCTCCCACCGCTTTAAAGCACTCTCCCACTTCCTGCTATCTGCGAAGCAAGGCCCGCGCTCGCTCTCTGGATCTATCCCGCTCGATCGGCGGTAGTTTGGCGGAATGGGCGGCGGCAGCGGCGATGCGGATGGGCGAAGCAAATGCGCCTGGACCTTCTCGGAGCACGACTTTCCCGACGCCGTCCTCTCAGAGTGCGAGTACTTAGATTCCCTTGGCGACCACATCCTACCTGGATTTTCGGCGAGACGGCCTGGGGAGGGGGAGAAGATCAACGATCTGTCCAGGGACGAGCTCGTCATACCCCTGGCTCACTTTGAGGTGGGTCTTCGTCTTCCCCTGTGGCCTGAGGTGCGTCAAGTGCTGAAGTACTTCGAGGTCGTCCTAGGCCAGATGACCCCGAACTCCGTAGCTATTATGGTAAGGTTCGCCTGTTTTCTGCGGGAGGAGCGGGTCGAGTTCAGTCTCGCGGTTTTCTGCAAACTATTCTCCTTCCGCGCGAACCGGGACGGGACCGCCTATTTCTCCAGTGCCCACCTCAAGGTGCGGGAGATCATTAATAAGAGTCACAACTGTCTCAAGAAGTTCTTGTTCGTCAAGGGGGATTTCGGCAACGTCCCCTTCTCGCTGGTGCAGCTCAGCGAGGCGAGTTACCGCCCGCCCAGCCTAGGGGGACACGAGGCCGACCTGTGCAGGTTCTTCGCCGGGAAGAACTTCGAGGTCGCGTACTTGCGCCGCAACCTCGATGACCTTGTTGTCGTCCCGCCTGGGGGAGGTTTTCCACTCGCCACTGCTCTGCCTTGCTCTTTTCTTCTTTGGTCTTACCCTCTCTGCTTGGCAGACGAGCGGGATGTTCGCCTTCATCACCCTACGAGAGTGCTCGGATTGCCCCCGGGGTCCTCGCCTGGGCTCAAGCCGCAGACGCCGCTCAGCGCGACGCCCCGTCGGTCCCTGCTAAGAAGCGGCTGGGCGGCGTACAGCCTGCCCCCCCCCCCACCCAAGATGGCGAAGACTACGGGGCAGCAACTCGTCGGGGGCCAGAGAAAAGGTAAGGCCCCGGCGGATCAACCTGCCGAGGGTCTCCCCCCTTCGGTCGTTTCGACCAGCGACACCCCTGGCGGGGCGGCGGGCACTTCTGCGCCGCCGGACGGGTCGCAAACTGCTGCGAAGCTGGTACCGAGAGGGCACCGCAACTTCGGATACGGCGAGAAATACCTGGACGAGCTCGGCGTTCCGCTTCTGTCATGGGACAAGGAGTCAAATCGCGCGGTGGTCTCGACCCTGTTGCCGAGTTGGCTGGAGCAGGACACCATCGGCGGGGAGGCCTACAACTTCTCGTTCGGCCTCTACTCGCGAGAGGACACTGCTATCTACGACAAGGAGGCGACGCGAGTACTGGTGCATGAGAGCGCGCGGGCCCAACTGCGTGGCTTGGAGTTGGCCCACATGGTTGGGAGGCGCTGCACCCAGTTGGAGCGGAATGCCACCTCTCTCCAGAAGTTGGCGGACGAGAAGGAGGAGGCCCGAAAACTTGCTCAGGAGGACGCGGATCTCTAGAGGAAGCGGGCCGACGCGGCCGAGGAGGCCCTCGCGCAGTACTTGGGAGGGGTGGTACGTGCTTACTCCCAATCACCGCTCCTTCTCGCGAATCCACCTTACGATTTTCTTTCCCTTTCTCAGGATGCGGCGACGGCCAGTCGGATGGGTGCTGAGATCGCTGCCCTTGGTCAGGACAAGTCAGCGCTGGAGGCGCGGGTGCGCGAGCTGGAGGCTCTCCACTGGCTGTGTTGGCTCCGCTAACAATGTTCTTGGTCTTTGCATTGACACATTAAATGAGTTAGTTTATATGCATGAAATCCAAGCACATCTCTTGACATACATTTGCATACATAACTCCACAGCCATCTCCCTTGAAATGCAACAAGCTCGTTTCGTGGAAGCTGAATTTGCCAAAATGACGAACCTCTTCTTCGGACGCCCCAATCCAACATTTTCTCAACATCGCTCCTTGTGCATTCCACTCAAAGATACATCATTGACCCTCCACAACTTTTCATTGAAAACCCACAAGTACCTTGACCAGTGTTGACTTCTCCATGCTCTCACGATAAGCCCGCCTCGATACTGAACTATCAACACCAATGAATGTCCCATCAGGAGTACCTAGGACTCAATCGACAAGACTTTAGTTGTCAATGCAGACCACCCTATTCTCTTACACCACAAAATCGAATACAGAACTGCTCATGATTCTCAGTGTTGAAGACAAAGAAATTGCCATGACTAATTTTGAAGCACTGATGCTAGACGACGGTTCCTGATAGACTTAGGCTCCGTTTGGGAGGACTTATTTTCACCGGTCAAGCGGCCATGACCGCATGAACCGGGACTTAAATAAGTCCCGGTTCATGCGGTCATGGCCGCATGACCGGTGAAAATAAGTCCTCCCAAACGGAGCCTTAGCTTCAGGCACTCTCCCAAGACCTTGGGGACAGTCATTTTTTACAAACGGGTGCATTGCTACATATATGAGGGTCGCACATACGCATCATAACCCAAATAACGTTTGCATAGTTTAGTGGCAACTCTATGGACTAGTAAATGCATTTTGGTAATTTATGTATTCCTATATAAGGGAGAAGGGGCGGGCGTTGTTTTCATTTCATACAATAAGGTTAGGGATCGGGTTTTTCCAAGGCATTGGAACCAACCCTCAATTGTGTCTCTACGTGAGTATGTTGTATGCCAATCTATTTTTTTAAAATACTAAGTCTTTCTTCGTTCGGTCTCCAGGCGTGATAACTTTTCTCAATTTACCCATCATTTTAAATTATTTTACTTGTTTTCATGAACATGAAAAATGCTACTAAAATATAAAGAAAATCTGAATAAAATTGCAGAGGGATGTGAGGTGTAGTACCATGTAGTCACTTGATCGCTGAGTGAGGTCAATCGTCGTCATGCAGATAACACAATCGGAGGCTCGAGTGGAATTGCTCTCCTGTCTCCTACTGTAGCAATACTTCTCCGGTAATATCTGAAAAACAGCCATGATAAGAAAAAGCTGGAGAAAAACAGTTTTCAGACATTTTGTGCAAATAAGACATTGACTACTGAAGGAGGTGGTTCCAAATATTTTATTTGGGAAGAGGAACAGCATTGAAGCGATTAAAGTCAGCCAACTCCCTAACGCCGGAGGGGGAGAAGATCAACGACGCATGTCATGCTGCTAGTCGACCATAACGATAGTGTCTCCATGGGCATCACTCGCCCAGGCTCTACATGGCGATAAGGTCTGCAACAATCCATACCTTGAGCCAAGCAACGGACCAAAGTATGTCGTTCCGCTTCAGGCCGAGGCACACCGCCGACCCCAATCTGCTTCCCTCCCGACAATTTCAAGCACTCTTTGACTCTCTTTTCAAAGTCATTTTCATCCTTTCCTCACGGTACTTGTTCGCTATCGGTCTCTCGCCCTTATTTATCCTTGGACGGAATTTATCGCTCGATTAGGGCTGCATTCCCAAACAACTTGACTCGTTGACAGCATCTCATGTTGCGATAGGGTTCAGGCCGAACAGGGCTCTCACCCTCCCTGGCGCTCCATTCCAGGAGACTTGGGCCCGGTCCGTCGCTGAGGATGCTTCTCCAAATTACAATTCATGTTGCATAGCAACCCGATTTCCATACTGGGCAATTCCCGGTTCGCTCGCTGTTACTAGAGGAATCCTCGTAAGTTTCTTCTCCTCCGCTTATTGAAATGCTTAAACTCAGCGGGTCACCCACCCATCCCGGGGTTGCATATCAATTTTCATACAATAACAATTGAATTGGGTTAAACATGGGATTCACACAACTTTCTTAAACCAACCAGACGATGATGGGGATCAACATAGCTTTCATCCCACCAATTTATCGATCGTTGCAAGAGAAAATTATCCCCGCTCTTCAGCCTGCCACAGATTAGCGCATGATGGGCCAATCTCTACATCCTAGATAAGCCCAATGCATAACGTTAGAGATCTTGTGAAGCGATTTAATGCTTGACGCCCAGGAGTTCGTGCCCTTAGCCAGCTGGGCTCATTCGCAACTTGCGTTCAAATACTCGATGGTTCACGGGATTCTGCAATTCGCACCATGTATCGCATTTCGCTGCGCTCTTCATCGATGCGAGAGCCAAGATATCCATTGCTAAGAGCCCTATAACTCTTGAAGAGAAAACAATAAATCCACAAAACAAATCGCTTTGAGAATATATGGTTGAAATTCTACTCATACTACATATTTACCTTGGCGCAAATCTGCGCCGAGTTGATCTCTCCTCCATCTAGAACATGTTACCATCATGTTGTTCATGCAAAAGATGGAAGAGTGCGCAATAGCATCAATGAGTTGCTGAATAAGTTCACAAGCTATCAAATCACTCGATCTCTTTAGGGTCTCGACAATGATCCTTCCACAGGTTCACCTACGGAAACCCTGTTATGACTTCTCCTTCCTCTAAATGATAAGCTTCAATGCACTTCTCGCAGCATCGCAGGCGGAGAAGCACCCACATCACAGTGATCCGAACATTTCACCGCACCATTCAAACGGTAGGAGCGACGGGCGGTGTGTACAAAGGGCAGGGACGTAGTCAACGCGAGTTGATGGCTCACGCTTACTAGGAATTCCTCGTTGAATACCAACAATTGCAATGATTTATCCCCATCACGATGAAATTTTCAAAAGATTACCTGAACCTATCTGCCAAGGTTATATACTCGTTGAATACATCAGTGTAGCGCGCGTGCGGCCCAAAACATCTAAGGGCATGACAAACCTGTTATTGCCTCAAACTTCCGTGGCCTAAGCAGCCATAGTCCCTCTAAGAAGCTAGCTGCGCAGGTTGAACTCTGCATAGCTAGTTAGTAGGCTGAGGTCTTATTCGTTAAAGGAATTAACCAGACAAATCGCTCCACCAACTAAGAACGGTCATGCACCACCACCCATAGAATCAAGAAAGAGCTCTCAGTCTATCAATCCTTACTAAGTCTGGACCTGGTAAGTTTCCCGTGTTGAGTCAAATTAAGCTGCAGGCTCCACTCCTAGTAGTGCCCTTCCGTCAATTCCTTTAATTTTCAGCCTTGCGACCATACTCCCCAAGGAACCCAAAAACTTTGGAGGCTTTTCATTTTTGCCATCTTGTTTCTCTTTCCTGCTGCTTTCTAGCGAGAGAAAATCTGGGTATGGGGGAAGGCCGGTAGTCTTCCCCCTCCTTGTTGGAGGGGGAGAGTGAGGGGGAGGTGAATATCTGGTGGATAAAGGTGCTGGTAGGCTCAGGCTGGAGGATGGCTTGGTGGATCCGGCGGGTTTGAACGGTGGGAGTGGTTTTTCTAGCAAGTTCCAAGAAAGTGACAGGACAGCGGTGCTGTCCAGTCTTGTTTGACGTGTCCCGCAAGCAACCGACAGGGGAGGCTTCTTTAATGATTTTGGAGCGGGTTCTAGAGTTATCTACTCTGGCAAGCCTTTGATGAAGGTGCCAGAGATCTTCTCCACCTCGCTGTCGGAGCTCTGTTCTTTGTCTGGCGATGGATCTACGGCGGCGTCGGGTGGATCAACCTCAAACTCGGCGGTGGTTGACCCTCCCTCAAAGACGATGGCGGATCTGGGCTGGTCAAATGCTGGGAGCGACATTGCCGACACAGCTTGAGCGGGAGCGCCTAAGAAGGCTGGATCTGGCTTTTGCTGCATCGATCTGGGTGGATCTGCCCCTTTCGGCGGCGGTGCGAGCGGCGCATGTGCCAGAGCTGGTGCGATGACACCAACCCCTGGGCGGGAGGTTACCTGCATTGCCCCCGTGGTGGCGGATCTGTGTGGATCTGGGTCACATGGTGGTGGTGCTGGATCTTCTTGGCCCAGATCTGGCGCTTGTTCTTCCTCAACAAAGATGGTGGTCAACGACGGTACTGTGCAATTGCCGCAGCCGGCGACGACTGGGGGTAATGGGCCTGCGCAGGCTTTACCCACCACTGGTGTAGTGGATCTGGACATGGCGGGTTCTTCGTCCCCCCAGTCATCCTGGATCGTGCGGACAGGTATACCTAACCCCCCCTGCGAGAGTCTGGATGTGTGTGCTGCTGATAATATGGTGGTAGATGCCACTGTTAATGAACCAAGGGTGTTTGGAGGTTCATTGATAGTGAGCGGTGGGATTCCTGGAGCAGTGGAGCTAAGCGATAGAGAGCCAAGGGTGTTTGGAGGCTCGCCATCACTGCTGGCGGCTAGATCTCGGCCTGGGATGGCAGTCCAGAACAATGTAATTATTTTTTCAAAGTCGTCGCTAGCTGCAGGTGGGTATGGACCACGGCCATTGACGCAACTCACGGAGACACCTGGTGAGGATCTACCGGACAATATGGATGACGGGACGGTGTTGGACGACGCGAAACTTGATGGTATGGAGGAGGCCTTTGACCCCCTGGCTGGAGGTGTGGCCACAGCAAGAGAGACCCAGCCCCACATGCTTTGCCATGCATGTAGTTGATCGATGTAATGCCATCCCTGGTCAGGCTCCGTCGCCGGAAAATCTCGCTGCTCCTTGTGTAGATGGTGCTGGTGTTAATGAAGGCCCGAATTTATGGAATGATATGGGGAGGCCCACTGCTGGACGGTTCTATGTGCATCAACAGACTACCCAGCAGGGGGATTCCGCGATGGCCAGGGCTCCGTCGTCACTCCGGCCGCCAGGATAAGTTTCTGCCCACCCATCTTGAGATGTCGGCGGTGCTGCCAACGCATGGGCCAAGCTGTTGCCGCTACCCCTCAAGATGATGGAGGAAACGAAGGATTTCTTTGATCTTGATGATGATGCTGTGTTGATGGATGATGATGCTGCAGAAATGTTATCACCAGTTCGAATGCACCATTATTGGTAGGCTATTAGGACGCAAAATCCCACCTCACATTTTGGCATTCGAACTGCGGCGAAGATGGGACAAATTCGGTCAGTTTAAGCTTGTTGTGGTCAGTTCTGAGTGCTTTCTCTTCGTCTTCGAGTCCACTTTGATCCGTGACAAAATTCTACGTAATGGGACTTGGCAAATCGGCGGTTTCATCCTGGGTTTGGACGTGTGGACTCCTGACTTCCACCCCGCGAGTCTACTGACGGTTACCACCCCGATTTGGATTTGGTTTACAAACCTCCCGTTGCCTTTTTGGGATCCTAAAAACATTAGCCGGATTGCGGCAAAGGTGGGGGATCCGCTGTGGATTGACAATATGACCCAATCGCTCGGGTGTATTGAGTATGCACGCATTTGTGTCAAGGTCAACCTCGCAAGACCACTACTACTGGGTGTCCGGGTCAAGAGTCGCTTCCAAAACTTTTTCCAGAAAGTGGAGTATGAGTGGTTGAAGATTCTGTGCTTTCAATGTGGGTGTGTTGGTCACAGAGCGGAGGACTGCCCCGCACAGGCGACTACTGCCGATACTATTGAATTGGGGGCTGCGGTGCAGCCAGAGGCGTCCATTGTCCCACCATCGGTGGTGGTATCTAAGACTGGTGGATATATGATGATCTATACTGCCGAGGAGGCAGCAGACACATCAAGGGGCTGTAGTAGGAACAAAGAGATGTTGAACTCTGAAACTACAGAGGTAATGTGCTACAGCCCATGGACTCTGGTCCAACGTAAGCCCAGACCCGCTGATAGCAAGATCGCTGTAGGGGTGCTTCTTTTGGGGCCCCTGGGTTGGATGAGACCATGGCTGAAAATGTTGGGGGTCTGGTCGTGGGCGAGGTCGAAGACGTCAGGGTCGAGGAGGTAGAAATGGAGGAGCAGCTAGATTAATTGGGCCCCTAAGCTCGACTGATAGGCCTACGGCAGCCAGGCCTGCTGGGCTGTTAAGGGGGAGTGAGAAGCCAGTTTGTGTACCTGACCATGCCAATGGTGGGATGTGGGGGGAACCCCTGGGGGGAAGTTCGGCTCAAGGAAATGATAAGGAAAGTCCAGTTTTGGAGTCTGGTGAAAGCCCGGTTGGAATCGTGGGGACAGCCAGCTCCCCACGGGAGCTGGATAAGACAAGACGACCATCTGATGAGAATCGGTTTGCATTGCTTACTGATCTCGCTGATGTTCCACTAGCGCAGGAGCTGGTTATGGAGTCGGCTGATGGACCTTTGGTACTTGTGGGTGGCTCCTCTGGCGATGTTGTTGCTACCTCGCCGCCCCTTGAGTGCTTGGCGGCGGGGGACTCTGATCTAGGTGGCTGGTGGACCAAGTTGCCCAATAGTAAATAAAAGATTGTAAGAGTGAAGTGTGGGAGGCGGCCGCCGTACCGAGCTCATCTTTTTGCCAAGGCGGACCGGTTGGAGGCCTCTAAGCGAAGGAATGCTACAAACTACAAAGACTAGCGGGGTGGCAGGTAGTCACGCGGCGGGGACGCGTCCTCTTCAGTGGCAAATGTCTAGCATCCTTGGGTGGAATTGTCGGGGGGTGCGGAAGAAGGGAACTCACAACTATCTTCGTGACCTCACTCTGCAACACAACCTGGGCATGGTCGGGCTTTTGGAGACAAAAGTGGAGGAGGTTCTTCTCTCTGAGGTTGATAGACTTGCTGGTCGCAGATGGGAATTCTTTCACCAACTGGTTGTTGGCAAATCTGATGGTATCCTGGTGCTATGGAAGCCGGAGAGCACCCATTTTGAGGTTATTGAGGCAAACACGCAGTGGGTGGTAGGATGGGCCATCCCCTCGGGCCTCCCCCGTATGCTTATTGCCTTTGTCTATGCTAACAAATACTTTTACGCTATACGGCCGCTTTGGACTGCGTTAGGGAGCTGGCTGACTTACGCCTCTCCGGCGTTCGTTGGCGGTGACTTTAATTGCATTCTTCGACCTGAGGACAAAATGGGGCGGGGGGGAAGCACTTCGTTTACTCGGACGGCGCTAGGGAGATGGAGGAGGATTTTTATTTCGACTGATCTGCGGGAGCTGGAGTTCTCCGGCCCACGATTTACTTGGTGCAATAATCAAACGGATCGGCATAGAATCTGGGTTCGTATTGACCGGGTCTTAACCAACTCTCTTGGGCTTGACTTGCTCCCCTTGGCACATGTGCGGCACCTCAATCGGGTTGACTCGGATCAATGCCCCCTCTTGCTCCCGCTCCTTTGCTCAGACTTGAAACCGCGTCATCGGTTGCTGCGGTATGAGGATACCTGGCTATCCTATCCAGCGGCTCGTGGCATTGTCCAGAAATGCTGGCACGGCCCGGACATGGGGCCTCCTGCTGAGGTGCTCCAAATATAATGCTCTCGTACGCTTTGGGCCCTCTTCTTTTGGAGTTGGAACAGACTTGCATAGATGGGGGAAGCTAAGCATTCCTTGGAGGCTGAGGTTGCGGAACTTCAAACGCTGGAGAGCTCGAGGATCGGGTGGATTGAGACCCATGCGATCACTCTCATTACTAAGGTTAAAAACCTGTCCGCCACCCTAGGCTGCTTGAACTCTTGGTGGAAACAGTGGGCGAAGGTGCATTGGATTCAACAGGTGGATGCCAACACTGCGTACTTTCAATCCATGGCTTCTGCCTGGCATCGCTCTAACCGAATTTCCCATGTTGAACTCGTTGTGTCAGAGGTCTCGGAGGACCCGGATATCATTGATCACTCTTTCCTTCAATTCTTTGAACAGAAATGGCAATGCGCCCCTCCTGTGCTGTCGGGTTGGCCCCCCCTTGATGACCGGGTTTCTTTTCTCCTGCAGCGTGGGTCGGAGATGTTGTTAGATGTTACGGATGCTGAGATTTTTAGGACTGTGTGTACCTTTAAGCCCAACCGCGCCCCCGGGTTGGATGGTATGACGACCTCCTTTTTTCCAAACTTCTAGGACATTGCTGGGCCGGATGTGTGCAAGGCGGTCAAAGAGTTCATCTCATCGGGTAATATGCCTTCGGAGTGGAAAGAAACTGTGGTTGTGTTGCTACCAAAAGTCCCTAACGCTGGTCGGCCTGATAAATTCAGACCCATTAGCCATTGTCAAACGATTTACAAAATCGTTGCTAAAATCGTGGTTGGGCGGATGAAGGGGGTCCTTCAACATCTTATCTCGTCGGAGCAAGGAGCCTTTGTGTCGGGCCACAACATCTCTCACCAATGCCTGATAGCCCAAGAGGCGATCAACAAGCTCCGCACCTCGACATCAAAGGAGGGCTTGTTGGCGGTTAAGGTGGACATGGAACAGGCTTATGATAGGATGAGTTGGCAAACTCTTTGCCAGGTTCTTGAGAGGTTTGGCTTTCCTTCACGCTTCGCAACTTGGATGCTTCAGTGTGTTGAACGACCAAAGATTACATTGGTTATTAACAGTCGGTGCACTCGCTGGATTGAGGGTGAGTGCGGATTCCGCCAGGGCTGTCATCTGTCCCCTTACCTCTTCATTCTTTGCCCAGAGTTGTTGTCATCTGCCATCCACGCTCGGGGAAATTCGGTGGGCTTCCCTATCTCGCCAGCTGGCCCCAATCTCTCCCACTTGCTCTATACCGATGATGTTTTGTTGTTCTTACGTGCCGACGCTGCTGCGGTTCGCGAGTGTGTGGGTATTCTTGAGGATTACTGCCGCTGGACTGGCCAACGGATCAACAAACCCAAATATATGGTGATGGCCAGCAAGGCGATGCTGAACTGGAAGGGGGCTCGGCTTGCTCGGTCTTTGGGTTTCCGCAAGGTGGAGGAGCTTGACTACCTTGGCGTGAAGCTGGCTATACACAAACTTACTAAGTCCGACTTCTCCAATATGTTAGTTAAATGGCAATCTAAAATTTGTCAGTGGGATAACTACCATCTTTCCATTGCGGGACGCGTAGCTCTTCTCCATTATTCCTTTTTAGCTGGACCGACGTATACGCTAACCCACTCTACTGTCCCTCGTGTGGTTATGGATGTCATGGAGTGGATAGCACGAAGATTCCTGTGGCAAAAGAGCGCTTCCTCCCGCGGTCTTCATTTTGTTAAATGGGACGTCATATGCAGGCCGGAGCTGGAGGGCGGTCTCGGACTTCATTCGCTTCGCTGCTGGGAGGGGGCTTTGCGTGCCCGGCTAGAATGGGATTTGCTGCAGCAGCCGGAGTCCCTCTTTGGTTCTCTGTTCTCCGCTAAGTACGGATTGAAGATTGGTTGTCCTTCCTTCAATCGGGTGGACTCCCGGCTTGGGCAACGCTCCGGCATGCGCTCTCCTCCTTGTCTTCTATTATTCGCTGGCGGATCGGGAATGGGAGCAAGGTTCATGCCCTACACGACACCTGGATTTTGATTTTCCCTTGAGTCGCTGGCCCACCTTTGTGGACTCGTCTTCTCTTGAGGACCTTTATGTGAAGGATCTTCTGGACGAGGATGGTGGTTGGCGGATCGGACTTCTTGACTAGCTGGTCGGCCATGACCTGCGGCTCACCATTGGTCAGCTGCCTCGGACGGTGGGGGAAGACACTCCGGAATTGCTGTATCAACTGAGCGGCAGGTCCATTTCGTTGCTCTCTTATAACCTCCCTCCTTCCCCCACTACTTCTATTTGGGCCTGGCTTCATCGGCTCCGTCTCCATCTGCGCGAGAAGCTCTTTTGGTGGTGATTTGGATGGGATGCCTTGCCGACCTGCGCTTAGCTGTCTCAAAGAGGTCTGGCGGATTCTGATCTGTGCCAATGGAGCTGTGGGACTGCCGAGGATCGTGACCACCTTGTCGGTCGATGCTCCAGGCTGATGGCTGTCGGGCAGGAACTCCAACGGTGGGGCGTTCTCATACCAAATGGCTGGACATGGGAAGATTTTCAAAGAGCGGTGTTGTGTGGAGGGATGCTGACATTGGCTGCTGTGTGTCTTCTCTGCTATGCCATCTACCAGTGTTGGCGTGCTCGTAATGCCAAACTGCACAACCAGGAGGTCGGGACACCCATGGTGATTGTTGCTACTATCATTTAGAATCTTTCTCTCTTTGACAAAGCTCGCAAGCTAGGATGTTGGGGTACCAACCGGCCTCCGGGGCTGTTTCGCTCTCCCTCTTGGTGCCCCCCACAGTCTGGTTGGATCAAGGTCAATGTGGACGGATCTCTCTTACCTTATAGGCACGCTGGGCTCGGGATTGTGGTCCGTTCGGACGCTGGTTTGTTACTGGTGGCCGCTGGTTTTGCTTGGGAGCACTGGGATCCGGGTCGGGTGGAGCTTGAAGCCATTCTGGCTATCCGTCGGGTTGCGCTACCAACTCTTTTTGAGGCCCGGGGCGTGATTATTGAAGGTGATGCCGCTAATGTCATTGACTTTTGCCAGGCTGCTGCTTTGAACTCCGCCCGCCCTTCCAGCCTTCTCCCGGACGTGGACCTCTCCTTCCTTTCTGACGTCTCGGCAGTGCGCTTCCAGCACGTCTGACGTGAGGCCAACAAGACAGCCCACCACTGTGCCCAGCTAGCTGTGTCCGGAGACTTTCTGTGGTCCTCTGGCCCTGAGGCGGATGCTCCCTTTCTTCAGCTCGTGGTGAAGGATTGTCGAGGGTTAGAGGTCGAAGGATTGTCGTGAGTATGCACGCGTTTGTGTCAAGGTCAACCTCGCAAGACCACTACCACTGGGTGTCCGGGTCAAGAGTCGCTTCCAAAATGTTTTCCAGAAAGTGGAGTATGAGGGGTTGAAGATTCTGTGCTTTCAATGTGGGTGTGTTGGTCACAGAGCGGAGGACTGCCACGCGCAGGCGACTACTGCAGATACTGGTGAATTGGGGGCTGCGGTGCAGCCAAAGGCGTCCATTGTCCCACCGTCGGTGGTGGTATCTAATACTGGTGGAGATACGATGATCTATACTGCCGAGGAGGCAGCAGACACATCAAGGGGCTGCAGTATGAACAAAGAGATGTTGAACTCTGAAACTACAGAGGTAATGAGCTACAGCCCATGGACTCTGGTCCAACGCAAGCCCAGACCCGTTGATAGCAAGATCGCTGCAGGGGTGGCTTCTTTTGGGGCCCCCGGGTTGGATGAGACCATGGCTGAAAATGTTGGGGGTCTGGTCATGGGCGAGGTCGAAGACGTCGGGGTCGAGGAGGTAGAAATGGAGGAGCAGCTAGATTAATTGGGCCCCTAAGCTCGACTGATAGGCCTATGGCAGCCAGGCCTGCTGGGCTATTAAGGGGGAGTGAGAATCCGGTTGGTGTACCTGACCATGCCAATGGTGGGATGTGGGGGGCACCCCTGGGGTGAAGTTTGTCTCAAGGAAATGACAAGGAAAGTCCGGTTTTGGAGTCTGGTGAAAGCCCGGTTGGAATCGTTGGGACGGCCAGCTCCCCACAGGAGCTGGATAAGACAATACGACCATCTGATGAGAATCGGTTTGCATTACTGACTGATATAGCTGATGTTCCACCAGCGCAGGAGCTGGTTATGGAGTCAGCTGTTGGACCTTTGGTACTGGTGGGTGGCTCCTCTGGCGATGTTGTTGCTACCTCACCGCCCCTTGAGTGCTTGGCGGCGGGGGACTCTGATCCGGGTGGCTGGTGGACCAAGTTGCCCAATAGTAAATAAAAGATTGTAAGAGTGGATGCGGAGCAGGGGGTGAAGTGTGGGAGGCGGCCGCCGTACCGGGCTCATATTTTTGCCAAGGCGGACCGGCTGGAGGCCTCTAAGCGAAGGAATGCTACAAACTACAAAGACTAGCGGGGTGGCAGGTAGTCACGCGACGGGGACGCGTCCTCTTCAGTGGCAAATGTCTAGCATCCTTGGGTGGAATTGTCGGGGGGTCTGGAAGAAGGGTACTCGCAACTATCTTCGTGATGTCACTCTGCAACACAACCTGGGCATGGTCGGGCTTTTGGAGACAAAAGTGGAGGAGGTTCTTCTCTCTGAGGTTGATAGACTTGCTGGTCGCAGATGGGAATTCTTTCACCAACTGGCTGTGGGAAAATATGATGGTATCCTGGTGCTATGGAAGTCAGAGAGCACCCATTTTGAGGTTATTGAGGCAGACACGCAGTGGGTGGTAGGATGGGCCGTCCCCTCGGGCCTCCCCCGTGTGCTTATTGCATTTGTCTATGCTAACAAATACTTTTACGCTATACGGCCGCTTTGGACTACGTTAGGGAGTTGGCTGACTTGCGCCTCTCCGGCGTTCGTTGGCGGTGACTTTAATTGCATTCTTCGACCTGAGGACAAAAGGGGGGGAAGCACTTTGTTTACTCGGACGACGCTAGGCAGATGGAGGAGGATTTCTATTTCGGCTGATCTGCGGGAGCTGGAGTTCTCCGGCCCACGATTTACTTGGTGCAATAATCAAATGGATCGGCATAGAATTTGGGTTCGTCTTGACTGGGTCTTAACCAACTCTCATGGGCTTGACTTGCTCCCCTTGGAACATGTGCGGCACCTCAATCGGGTTGACTCAGATTAATGCCCCCTCTTGCTCCCTCTCCTTTGCTCAGACTTGCAACCGCTTCACCAGTGGCTGCGGTTTGAGGATACTGATTATCCTATCCAGCGGCTCGTGGCATTGTCTAGAAGCGCTGGCACGGCCCGGACATGGGGCCTCCTGCTGAGGTGCTCCAAAGACAATGCTCTCGTACGCTTCAGGCCCTCTTCTTTTGGAGTCGGAACAGACTTGCGGAGACGGGGGAAGCTAAGCGTTCCTTGGAGGCTGAGGTTGCGGAACTTCAAACGCTGGAGAGCTCGGGGATCGGGTGGACTGAGACCCATCCGATCACTCTCATTACTAAGGTTAAAAACCTATCCGCCACCCTAGGCTGCTTGAACTCTTGGTGGAAACAGCGGGCGACGGTGCGTTGGATTCAACAGGGGGAAGCCAACACTGCGTACTTTCAATCCATGGCTTCCGCCTGGCATCGCTCTAACCGAATTTCCAATGTTGAGCTCGTTGTGTCAGAGGTCTCGGAGGACCCGGATATCATTGAGCACTGAAATATATTGTACCTAATCACCTAGAGGGGGGGTGAATAGGTGACTAAATCTTTTTAACTTTTTAGGCAGAATTCAGATTATTTTCACAGAGTTATATCTACTTTTGCACAGTAATCAATCATCAATCACAGCATAACACATGCACACAGTGGACACACAGATTTATGTGGTTCCCCAAGGTTTGGGTACATCCACTTTCCCCCTTCGCCTATCTATTAGTGTACTAGATTCGGCCAAATTCTTCCACTATCTCAGATCCTCAGATCTTACACTCAGAACCCCAAACCAGGTTCCTACAGCTCAGGCCCAAGGCCATACAACTCAGTCTTCTCCAAAGACCTACACTCAGCTTCTTCACAAAGCCTACACTCAGCCACAACAGGCCTACACTCAGCCACAACAGGCATACACTCAGAGATAAGAATCTTCTACACTCAGGCACACAGGCCCTACCACTCAGCATTTATAATTACAGGCTTACAATCTCAGATCCCTAAGGATCCTACAAGAAATATAAAATACAAAGAGTATATACCTACAACTCAGAATAGAGAGATGAGTTGATAGGTTCTTGATGAGTTCTTGGATGAACTCTGCTGAGATCAATCTGACTTGGCTTTCTTCAAAGCTTCTTGAATGTAGAACACAATAGGATTGATCTCCTCTGTAGTTGATCCTTGATCTCTGCTACTTTAGATTCAGAACAAAATCTGAACCCTACTTCTCAGCCTGGTTCCAACGACTGTCTTCTTGGATGGAGCTCTCTCTCCAACTACTTAGATCTTCACTGGATTCTTCAATGAATATCTAGATCTTCTTTGTATTACTTTTTGTGTTGATCATCTCTTTCTGTAGACAGTATAATCATATATATAGGCCTTTTTCGTGGTAACCGGCTGGTCCGGTTCCTAACTGATTTCTGACAACTCTGACAGGTGCAGTAGACCGGCTGGAATGGCAGCTGTCAAGTCATCCAGTCAGTTCTTGAAATAACTGTAACTGTCTGAAAGTGTCGAGACTGTCTGTCTTTAAGTGTCGACACTTATAGACCAAGTGTCGACACAAGTTGACTAAGTGTCGACACTAGCCTACAAGGTGTCGACACAACTTCTTGTGTTGTAGAATTCACTTCTCGACACAGCTTCTTCTTCATGTGTCGACACTGATAATGTGTGTCGACACAAGTCCTTGTTCTTTAGTACATTGCTGAAATCTTGTAAGTGTCGACACATCTCCTTTGTGTCGACACATCTTCATGTGTTGAACTTGTTCAGTGTCGACACATCTTCTTGGTGTCGACACATGCCTTCTGTGTTGATACTTGCTGAGTGTCGACACTTCTCCTTGTGTCGACACATTCTTCTTCTGTTGAGACTTTGGCTGAGTGTCGACACATCTCCTTAGTGTCGACACTTGTACTTAGAATTTTTGTTGAACTTTGCTAAGTGTCGACACAGCTCCTTGTGTCGACACTTTCTTCATGTACTGAGTCTTCTATTGTGTGTTGACACATTCTTCATTGTGTCGACTCTTGCTTCTAGTGTTGAGTCTTCTGCTGAGTGTCGACACATTCTTTATTATGTCGACACTTATACTTAGACTCTGCTGACTTTTGCTGAGTGTCGACACAGCCTCCAAGTGTCGACACTTTCTGATGTAGACACAGTTCCTCTGGGTGTCGACACAACTGCTAAGTGTCGACACTGCTTCACTGCACTTTTCTTCATTGAGTGTCGACACAGCTCCTTGTGTCGACACTTTCTGTCTGGTGTCGACTCTGCATCCCTGGTGTCGACACAAGTACTCCAAGTGTCGACACTGCTTGCTTGGGTGTCGACACAAGTCTTCTTAAGTGTCGACACTTTCCCTCTGGGTGTCGACACATGGATTTAGAATCTTTTCTGCTTTCCCTGCAAATACTTAACCTGCACAAGACAACTCAAAAATACATCAAATACATTTTGATGTATATCATTGAGTAGGGTGAGGCTTCTTCAAATCAGGTACATTTAAACCAATGTACCCAACAATCTCCCCCTATTTGGAAAATTCATAACCCTTAGTCAACGATATACACCATACAGAATAAAATCATAGCATGATGTACAGCAGGATTATATAACAGGGCAAATTCATAACCATGTATTAATCAAAACATGTAAACACAGATATCACAGAACAATTATGTAATAGATTTATCACACATCATATTGTTCTAAGAACTTCATTATTTTCATTATCCAAAAGTTTACAATAGGGTTTAATACAAATGATTACACATGTAAACTTAAGAAAAATTCTATTCTACTACTGCTCAGCCTCCATAATCACAATTCCTTTTCCTGATTGTACTTTGGCTTGTATAGGAGCTTCAGCTTCTTCAGTATCAGCAGGCTTCTTCCCTTTAAGCTCCTTCTTCTTTAGCTCTTCAGCTTTAATATTTTGCCTCTCAAAGTAGTGATAAGGCTTGGGAAAGTACTTGCTAGGCTCCTGGGCAGTAGGAGGTAGCTTTCCCATCTTGGCCTTTCTCCTGTATTGCACTATGGCTTCTTGTCTTGTCTCATGCTTCCTCCATTCAAGTTCAGAAAATCATTTGTTCCTGTCTTGAATGTTATCTTTGGCAGCTTTCTATGCAGTCAAAATAATATTTCTTGAAGTGGGGCTCCACTGCTCAAAGTCTGGTCTTTGTTCAGCTTGCTCTCTGAACCTCTTCTTAGACAGTCTGGCTTCTTATTCTTTCTGCAGAGCTTCTTACATAGCCTCAGATACTGGCTAAACCACCTTTTCTAGAATAACATTTTGCTTACCCTTAGATGGGCTATACATAGTCTGGATCTCAGCTTGTACCATATCAAAATCTGGAGGAGGATAGATCACTTGAGCTACTTCAGGTTGCTCCCCTCCTAGATATGCAGGATGTATCCCAGATTCTGCTACATTGTCATCATCACATAAAGGAGGATAACCAAGAGTAGCTCTGATAGAATTAGAAATCCACTTAGCATGATCAGAGCTGGCTTTGACTAACACCCTCTCCCCCTTTATGACTTCTCTTTCCATGTGATCTCTTAGATCATCCTTTTGAAATCTGACTTGGTTATCCAAATAGTTGACTCCATCTTTAAAGAAAGGTTTCAACCTTTGGAGTTTTTCAGTTATCAACTTATGAGAGTCTTGAATTGCAGAAGTAACATCAGTTAAACTCTTTTGCAATGTTTTATCAAACTCTGCCTTAGCAGCAGCATTAGAAGTAGTCAGTCCAGTACCTATGTTCTTCATTTCTGTGATAATATCATTGTGGGAAGATGTTAAGTTGTCATTCATTCTGATCTGTTTCTCAAGAACAAACTCTTGCTTCAGTGCAATGTCATTTACTTGAGCTTTTATTTTCTCCTGATGAGTAGCTAAGTAGACTACTGCATTCCCTCCCTTGTGGAAGCAGTCAGTCATCTCCTTTTTATTAAGATTCATTTCAAATCTTATAGACTTAATATCCTGGGCCAGATCAAACTGTAAAGACTTGTGCCCCTCATCCACATAGGTTTCAATGGCTTTCCTGTGCTCATCAAGCTTAATTTGTATAGCAACCATCAAAGCACTGTAATCTACAGTTGGTGCTGGCTGTAGTGCAGGCTGTGGTGTTATAGTTTGCAAGGCCTTTTTGTAATTCTGGCTCCTTCTCTTAAATACTTGGAACTTTCTTTTCTTAGCTCTTACAGCTTCCTCATCTTCTGAAGCTGATGTGCTTACTATATCTACCGTCTCCTTAGGTAGCTCCTCAACTTCTTTTGGCTTCTCAGGCTCTTGCCTTGCAGGTTCTTCAACAATTACTACTTGCTCCCCCTCAACTGGAGCATTCTCTCCCTCAGCAGCAGCATTTTCCTTGTCAAAGTCTGTTTGATCTAGGTTGAGGAAGAGATCTTCCATAGTAAATTCTTGTTGAGATAGTGATGGAGATTCTCTTGGCTCATCAACTACTTGAACAGATACAACTTGAGCTGCAACAGATGTGTCCTCCATGACAACATCTGGGAGTTGACTATCAATCTGAGATTGTTGTTGTATATCAGATAAGTTATCAATTATAACTTCACTCTCAATATGGAAATCTAATTGATTGATTTCTGAGATTACCTCAAGTATAGTGTTGGTTGCTTGCTCACTCTCTAGTGGAGTTGGTTCTTCCACTATTAGAGGCTCCCCCTGGACAGAATCCTGGTTAATGGGGCTAGCTAGAGGTTGCTCCCCCTGCCTCTCTGCAGCATCTTGTTGAGTAGGAGATTTCTCAGTATTTCCTTCTACATCCTCATCAGGAGTAAAGAAAACTTGCTCTTCACTTCCAGAGCTGCTAGATGAATCCTGAGCCACTGGGGCAGTCTTCTTCTTCTTCTTCTTTTGAGGTGTTATGTTCTCAGGAGTAGGCAATTCCTTGGTTAAAACTCTGTCCCACCTAGAGAATATCTTCATGTTCATCTTTCTCATATGATTGATTTTAGTGCTTGTAGCTTGACTCATAACTTCTGGTATATTACCTGCCAAGTATAGACTTAAGATCCTACCCAAATTGGGTTTCTTCAGACTTTCTTTAATCTTATCAAAGACAATAACAGACCAATCTGTTTTCAATGTGAAGATTATCCTTGTCATAAGATTGAACATATGGGTTGAGACCCTGTCATACCCTCCAGGCTTACTCAAGATTACTTTTCCAACAATTTCTGATAGAAATTTTCCCTGCCTGTTCATGCCTTTCCTATTAAACACAGATCTAATTTTCATCTTTGAATCCAGACAACACCATTTCAATGCTTCTCTGATCTTAGAAGCAGTTACTTCATCCTCTTCTTTTATCCTTGGCAGGTTTAGAACCTTCCTTAAACTCTTTGGTGAGACCTTCACCTTTTCTCCATGAACCCTGGACTTGATCTTAAATCCAGATTCGTCTAGGGTAGCTTCATTTAGAAATTTTAAAACTTCTTTCTTCCAAATCTTTGTGGGCTCTAAAACAAGAAATTCTAACCCCGAGTATGCAACTAGGGTTACCACATTCTTGATCTCTTGGTCTGCATCATCAAACACCTGCCTCACCAATTCATAGCCTTCGTTCACGTTCTCCTCAAGCTTTGGCGTCATTAGGGTTTGAAGAATTTGAACTGAGAGAAGAGAGGTGTCGACACACAAGTTTGGTCTCGAAACTGTGGTGAGCGTGTCGACAGACAATGGAGAAATCCTATTTATACCTTTCTAGGTTTGAAGATGAAAGGGCGGGTTAACTAACTTAAATTGTGTCGACACTGTTGAAAAGTGTCGACACAGACTTATAATGTCTCGACACCTATGTGTCGACACAAGTTTAGTCATCATATATATGTGTCGACACTTGATTATGTGTCGACACCACTCAACTCGACATTTAGTCGAGACTTTACTTAGATAATTCTGAGTAAACTCTAAGTATCGACACCACCTTGGATGTGTCGACACCTACTTGTCATGTGTCGACACTAATATTCTAAAGTGTCGACACAAACTTCCTAGATTTGTCGACACCTTTTCCCTGAAGTGTCGACACCACTTTTCTGTGTCTACACAGATAACTCTGTGTGTCGACACCTTTTTACTTAGTCAAATTTGTAAACTTATTCTAAGTTTATCATACCTAATTCAATTTTGAACATATTGAACTTGGTTTCTTCTAGGGGCTTAGTATACATGTCAGGTAGTTGATTATCAGTATTTACATACTCAAGTGATATATCTTCTTTTTCTACATGTTCCCTTAGAAAATGATATTTTATCTCAATATGTTTAGTTCTACTATGGGAAATAGGATTGTTAGCAATTGATATAGCACTAGTAGAATCACAAAACAGTGGTGTTCTACTTACCTGAATTCCATAATCCTCAAGCTGATGTTGTATCCATAGAAGTTGAGCACAGCAACTTCCTGCAGCCACATATTCTGATTCTGCAGTGGAGATAGCCACACTTGTTTATTTCTTGCTACTCCATGAAATCAGTCTTCCACCTAGGAATTGACCGGTTCCAATTGTACTTTTTCTGTCTTCTTTGCAGCCTGCAAAATCTGCATCTGAATAACCTGTTAGTTCAAAGTCTCCATTCCTAGAGTACCAGAGGCTTAGATAAGGAGTGCCCTTTAGATATCTCAGTATCCTTTTGACTGCTGTCAAATGAGACTCTTTAGGGCATGCTTGGTACCTAGCACAGACACATGTAGCATACATGATATCTGGTCTACTTGCAGTCAAATAGAGTAGGGAGCCAACTATCCTTCTATACAAAGTCTCATCTACAGGTTTCCCTGCATCATCTTTGCTAAGAGACATACTTGACCCTATAGGAGTCTTCATGGTACTTGATGAATCCATACCATACTTCCTTATGAGTTCTAGGGTGAACTTAGACTGGCATATGGATAAACCATTCTCAGTCTGTCTAACTTGGAGACCCAAGAAGAACTTAAGTTCCCCCATACTACTCATCTCAATTTGTCCTTGCATTAGTTTTGCAAACTTTTTGCAAAGACTACTTTCAGTAGACCCAAATATTATGGCATCTACATATATTTGGACTAGTATTATTTTGCCTCTGGATTCCCTAAGGAATAGAGTCTTGTCTATTTTCCCCCTTGTGAACTTATTCTCAATGAGGAAACTAGACAGGGTTCCATACCAAGCCCTAGGGGCTTGCTTTAACCCATACAATGCCTTCCTAAGTCTATAAACATGATTAGGTTGAGTTGAATCAACAAAACCTGATGGCTGTTCCACATAGACTTCCTCTTTTAGATTACCATTCAAAAAGGCTAACTTAACATCCATTTGGTAAACTTTAAATCCTTGATAGGTTGCATAGGCCAGGAACATCCTTATGACTTCCAATCTGGCTACTGGAGCAAAGGTTTGATCAAAGTCAATACCTTCTTCCTGCCTATATCCTTTAGCAACCAATCTTGCTTTGTTCTTGACAATTACTCCATGTTCATCCATCTTCTTCCTAAAGATTCACTTGGTCCCAATTATGTTGTGGTCTTTTGGTTTAGGAATAAGCTCCCAGACTTTGCACCTCTTGAACTGATTCAGCTCTTCTTGCATTGCCTCAATCCAATGAGGGTCTAGGATGGCTTCTTCAAACTTCTTTAGCTCTACTTAGGATAGAAAACTGGAGAAGAGCACTGCATTCAGATTTCTGCTCCTAGTTTGTACCCCTTGTCTTAGATCACCAATGATTTGTTCTGCTGGATGATCTCTTAGATGCCTATTAGTTGGAGGCATCCTGGCTTCAGGTTGAATTCCTTCAACTTCTTCATCTTGCTACACTCTTTGGACTTCTTCTGCATTAGGTACATGTAGTACTCCCCCTGCACAATAGCCACTATCTTCTACTTGTTGTCTTGTAGTAGGTTCTTCTTCAATAGTGAGCTTGTCCATCTTCTTAGTTATACCTGTGGAGCTGCATATACTACTAGACAACTCATTGTTAATAAGTCTAGTTTCATCAAATACTATATATACAGACTCTTCTACAACTTGAGAAGATAAGTTGTAGACTCTATAAGCCTTACTATTATTGTTGTACCCAACAAAGATTCTCTCTTAGGACTTGGCAGCAAACTTAGTCAAGTAAGACTTTCCATTGTTAAGTATAAAGCATTTACAACCAAAGATCCTGAAATAGGATAGGTTTGGTTTTCTGCCTTTCACAATCTCATAGGGGGTCTTATTGTGGCTTTTAGTAATGGTAGCCCTATTAATTACATGGCATGCAGTATTCACTGCCTCAGCCCAGAAATATTCTGGTAGTGATGTATCACTTAATAGGGTTCTACCAGCCTCAATCAAGGTTCTATTTTTTCTCTCAGCAATGTCATTTTGCTGAGGTGTTCTTGGTGAAGAAAACTCTTGAAATATCCCAAATTCTTCACATAGTTTTGCCATACTATCAGACTGAAATTCAGTACCATGGTCACTTCTTATCTTGACCACAGTACTGTATAGTTCATTCTGAATTTGTTTGACAAAGATATGGAAGATACTAGGTGTTTCAGATTTTTGTCTAAGGAAGAACACCCAGCAAAACCTTGAGTAGTCATCTATAACTACAAAGGTATAGACCTTTCTACCTAGGCTGTGAACTGGAATAGGACTAAAGAGGTCCATATGCAAGAGGTATAAACACCTCACAGCATCTTTGTTTTCAATGCTACTAAAGGTGGATCTAGTCTGCTTGCCTTTTTGACAAGCTGAGCATATTCCATCTTTAATACACTTAACTTGAGGACCATTCCTCACTAACTCTTTATTAAAGAGTTGGCTAATTGTCTTGTAGTTAAGATGGGCTTGCCTCTTGTGCCATTTGACACAATGAGAGACTTTCTCATCAGCTACAAGACACACTGGAGAACCATTGGTCTCACACATAATGTCTAGGCAATAGACAATTCTTTTTCTATAACCTGTCAAAATGATCTCTTGATCATTTGACCTCCTGATATGACAACCATCTTTGACAAATGAGATGTCATATCCTACATCACTCAATTGACTTATACTAATAAGGTTATGTTTCAAACCTTTAACATAAGCCACTTGAGTAATAGTAATATGGGTGCTAGAAATGTTACCAAAACCCTTGATGATTCCTTTTTCAGAACCACCAAAGGTGACTTTTGGACCATCCTTGATGGGTGTGTAGTCCTTTAGCAATCCCCTTGTTCCAGTCATGTGTCTGGAACATCCACTGTCCAAGTACCATATTGGGGCATGGCCACTTGGACTCACCTGTAAAACAGATTAGTGAACCTTAGAACCCAAAGAATTCTTGGGTCCTTGGTACTGGTTAGTTTGCTTCCTAATAAAGCTACCTGCAGGTTTTCCAACAGGCAGTTTGCTACTCACTTTGGCACTAGCATTGTGCCAACAGTCCATGGCAAAGTGGCCTACCTTGCCACAGCACCAACACTCAAACCTATTGTACCTTTGCTTAGGTACATCTCTAGCTGTTTTATCTACAGCTGGCTTGTTGAGAGCTGGGGCTTTGCCCTTGGACTTGGACTTAATATTCCTAGCTGGTTTAGTAAACCCCAGTCCAGCTTTATCTTTTTGATGAACAAATTCATCGATTAAGGGTAGAACAGACTTTGGTTTAGAAAACCTAGCAACTAAATCTCTCTCCTTCTGAAGACTAATCTCCAGACTTTTGATTTGATCATTCTTAAATGATATAGTCCTCATCTGAATCATAGTTATGTGCTTCAGTCTGGCTATTTCATTTAGCTTTTGATCAATCATCTTCTCAAAATCAGTTGCAGCAACTTTGAGACTAGCAATTTCCTTTGCCTGACTCTTGGCTAGGGACTTGCTCTTCTTAAAAGCTTGCAACAGAACTTTATATTCATCTATCAATTGATGAATATCCTCTTCAGACTCAGATGCACTTTCATCACTTGATGATGATGAATCTGATTCTGAACTAGCACAAGAAATTGAACTGAAAGAATAATTTTGTACCTTACTAGATCCAGGCTGCTCCTGGATTTTGTCACTTTCTATCAATGCCATCAGTCCTTGGCACTGACTGCCCTCTTGTTCATATATAGAGTTCATGATCTGGATGAACTTTTTTTCCTCTTCCTCAGCAAACAGTCATATGTATGCTTCAGCATCTGACTCAGTTTCTGATGAAGATATGTCTGACGGGCTCTTATCCTTTTTGGCAACAAAAGATCTTTCCTTCTTGCCCTTGAATTGAGTCTTTTTCTTATCATTAGACTCCTTCCTTTTCTCTGAATAGTCTGCAATCACATGTCCTTGTCTGTTACAGCAATAGCATACAATTTTTGATAGAGTTGTTTTGCTAGACTTGGTCTTTTTCCTATCTTTCTTTGATGACTTCTTATTCTGATAATAGTCATCTTTTCCTTGTGAAGTAGATGGCTTTGTCCTCCACTGTTTCTTCTTTAAGAACTTCTGAAAGTGTCTTGTGAAGGCTGCAAAGTCCTCATCACTTTCACTGCTTTCAGACTTTCTACTTGCTGACTCATCTGACTCAGTCTCAGCTACTTTAGGAGGTGGAGTTGGTGACTTACTTCTGTATTTTTTGGGGGCTTCTGTTTTAAATGCCACTGTCCTTTCCTTATGTTCACTTCTTGTAGTCTTCTCCTCTTCTTTCCTCACCATCAATTGTATTTCATAGGATAACAATTTTCCAAACAGAGTTGGAGGAGGAATTTCTGCTAACTTTGTCATTTCCCTTATGGCACAGATCTTGATGTCTCAATCTTTTGTTAGAGACCTTAGAAACTTATCATTAAGCTCATAATTACTGAACTCTCTGCCATAGGACATTAGCTCATTCACAATCCTATAGAACTTCTTATAGCATTCAGTTATGCTATCAGATCTACCTTGCCTGAAGCTTTCATATTCTTAGTTTAATAAGGACTTTTTGTCCTGCCTCACTTCTTCAGAACCCTCCATGTACACAATAAGAGTATCCCACATCTCCTTGGATGTCTTACAGTGTATCAAATTTTGAAAGGTAGCATCATCTATAGCACTCACAATGATATTCTGAGCCCTCTTGTCCATTGTGGCTAGAACTATCTCATCCTTTGTCATTTCAGAGAAATTCTTAGGTGTTCTCTGATTGACATCTAAGACTGAAACCTTCATGGGCACATATGGCCCTTCTTTAACTGTGATGTATATTCTAGGGTCTGAGGCTTCCATAAATAGTCTCACTCTTTCCTTCCAGATGCCAAATATTTCTTTTCTGCAAATGGGTAGCTTCATGGATCCCAATTCCTTATGATTCTCAGTGGAACCCATGATTCTTGATTTTCTTGATTATGTAATGTACTTAGACTGAATCTGCCAACAGGATCTACTCAGATAGTTATGTCCCTTTTTGAGTAACCTGGCTCTGATACCACTTGAAAGATATTGTACCTAATCACCTAGAGGGGGTGAATAGGTGACTAAATCTTTTTAACTTTTTAGGCAGAATTCAGATTATTTTCACAGAGTTATATCTACTTTTGCACAGTAATCAATCAGCAATCACAGCATAACACATGCACACAGTGGACACATAGATTTATAGTGGTTCCCCAAGGTTTGGGTACATCCACTTTCCCCCTTCGCCTATCTAGTAGTGTACTAGATTCGGCCAAACTCCTCCACTATCTCAAATCCTCAGATCTTACACTTAGAACCCCAAACCAGGTTCCTACAGCTCAGGCCCAAGGCCCTACAACTCAGTCTTCTCCAAAGACCTACACTCAGCTTCTTCACAAAGCCTACACTCAGCCACAACAGGCCTACACTCAGCCACAACAGGCCTACACTCAGAGATAAGAATCTCCTACACTCAGAGATAAGAATCTCCTACACTCAGGCACACAGGCCCTACCACTCAGCCTTTATAATTACAGGCTTATAATCTCAGATCCCTAAGGATCCTACAAAAAATATAAAATACAAAGAGTATATACCTACAACTCAGAATAGAGAGATGAGTTGATAGGTTCTTGATGAGTTCTTGGATGAACTCTGCTGAGATCAATCTGACTTGGCTTTCTTCAAAGCTTCTTGAATGTAGAACACAATAGGATTGATCTCCTCTGCAGTTGATTCTTGATCTCTGCTACTTTAGATTCAGAACAAAATTTGAACCCTACTTCTCAGCCTGGTTCCAACGGCTGTCTTCTTGGATGGAGCTCTCTCTCTCCAACTACTTAGATCTTCACTGGATTTTTCAATGAATATCTAGATCTTCTTTGTATTACTTGATGTGTTGATCATCTCTTTCTGTAGACAGTATAAGCTTATATATAGGCCTTCTTCATGGTAACCGGCTGGTACGGTTCCTAACTGATTTCTGACAACTCTGACAGGTGCAGTAGACCGGCTGGAATGGCAGCTATCAAGTCATCCAGTCAGTTCTTGAAATAACTGTAACTGTCTGAAAGTGTCGAGACTGTCTGTATTTAAGTGTCGACACTTATAGACCAAGTGTCGACACAAGTTGACTAAGTGTCGACACTAGCCTACAAGGTGACGACACAACTCCTTGTGTTGTAGAATTCACTTCTCGACACAGCTTCTTCTTTATGTGTCGACACTGATAATGTGTGTCGACACAAGTCCTTGTTCTTTAGTACATTGTTGAAATCTTGTAAGTGTCGACACATCTCCTTTGTGTCGACACATTTTCATGTGTTGAACTTGTTCAGTGTCGACACATCTTCTTGGTGTCCCACATGCCTTCTATGTTGATACTTGCTGAGTGTCGACACTGCTTCTTGTGTCGACACATTCTTCTTCTGTTGAGACTTTGGCTGAGTGTCGACACATCTCCTTAGTGTCGACACTTGTACTTAGAATTTTTGTTGAACTTTGCTAAGTGTCGACACAGCTCCTTGTGTCGACACTTTCTTCATGTACTGAGTCTTCTGCTGTGTGTAGACACATTCTTCATTGTGTCGACTCTTGCTTCAAGTGTTGAGTCTTCTGCTGAGTGTCGACACATTTTTTATTATGTCGACACTTATACTTAGACTCTGCTGACTTTTGCTGAGTGTCGACACAACCTCCAAGTGTCGACACTTTCTGATGTAGACACAGTTCCTCTGGGTGTCGACACAACTGCTAAGTGTCGACACTGCTTCACTGCACTTTTCTTCATTGAGTGTCGACACAGCTCCTTGTGTCGACACTTTCTGTCTGGTGTCGACTCTGCATCCCTGGTGTCGACACAAGTACTCCAAGTGTCGACACTGCTTGCCTGGGTGTCGACACAAGTCTTCTTAAGTGTCGACACTTTCCCTCTGGGTGTCGACACATGGACTTAGAATCTTTTCTGCTTTCCCTGCAAATACTTAACCTGCACAAGACAACTCAAAAATACATCAAATACATTTTGATGTATATCATTGAGTAGGGTGAGGCTTCTTCAAATCAGGTACATTTAAACCAATGTACCCAACAAGCACTCTTTCCTTCAATTATTTGAACAGAAATGGCAATGCGCCCCGCCTGTGCTGTCGGGTTGGTCCCCCCTTGATGACCGAGTTTCTTTTCTCCTGCAGCGTGGGTCGGAGATGTTATTAGATGTTACGGATGCTGAGATTTGGAGGACTGTGTGTACCCTTAAGCCCAACCACGCCCCCGGGTTGGATGGTATGACGACATCCTTTTTCCAAACTTCTGGGACATTGCTGGGCCGGATGTGTGCAAGGAGGTCAAAGAGTTCTTCTCATCGGGTAATATTCCTTTGGAGTGGAAAGAAACTGTGGTTGTGTTGGTACCAAAAGTCCCTAACGCTGGTCGGCCTGATAAATTCAGACCCATTAGCCTTTGTCAAACGATTTACAAAATAGTTGCTAAAATCTTGGTTGGGCGGATGAAGGGGGTCCTTCAACATCTTATCTCGCCGGAGCAAGGAGCCTTTGTGCCGGGCCGCAACATCTCTCACCAATGCCTGATAGCCCAAGAGGCGATCAACAAGCTCCGCACCTCGACGTCGAAGGAGGGCTTGCTGGCGGTTAAGGTGGACATGGAACAGGCTTATGATAGGATGAGTTGTCAAACTCTTCGCCAGGTTCTTGAGAGGTTTGGCTTTCCTTCACGCTTCGCAACTTGGATGCTTCAGTGTGTTGAACGACCAAAGATTACCTTGGTTATTAACAGCCGGCGCACTCGCTGGATTGAGGGGGAGTGCGGATTCCGCCAGGGCTATCCTCTGTCCCCTTACCTCTTCATTCTTTGCCCAGAGTTGCTATCATCTGCCATCCACGCTCGGGGAAATTCGGTGGGCTTCCCTATCTTGCCAGCTGGCCCCCATCTCTCCCACTTGCTCTATGTCGATGATGTTCTGTTGTTCTTACGTGCCAACACTGCTGCGGTTCGCGATTGTGTGGGTATTCTTGAGGATTACTGCCGCTGGACTAGCCAACGGATCAACAAACCCAAATCTATGGTGATGGCCAGCAAGGCGATGCCGAACTGGAAGGGGGCTCGGTTTGCTCGGTCTTTGGGTTTCCGTAAGGTGGAGGAGCTTAACTACCTTGGCGTGAAGCGGGCTATGCGCAAACTTACTAAGTCCGACTTCTCCAATATGTTAGTTAAATGGCAATCTAAAATCCACCAGTAGGATAACTGCCATCTTTCCATTGTGTGACGCGTTGCTCTTCTCCGTTATTCCTTTTTAGCTGGATCGGCATATACGCTAACCCACTCTGCTGCCCCTTGTGCGGTTGTGGATGTCGTGGAGTGGATGGCACGAAGATTCCTGTAGTGTACAACCCCCGTGTCCGGCGAGCAAGGTCACCAGGGTCTGGGCAGATCGGGCGGAGGACAATAGGCGAGCTCGGCAGTGGAGGCGGCGAGCCCGAGCTCGGCGTCCGTCGACCAGAGATAGACGTTCGGCGACCCCGAGCTCGGCATTCGCCGAGCGAGCTGCAACTCGCGTCCTCGCAGTGGAGCCCGGCAGCGGTAGGCGAGCAGAACATGCCGAGGTGGTCAAAGCTCCCCAGCTCGCCTGGATGTATGAGGTACTTTTTACTGTTTTGCCCCCGCTGGTCTGCCCATAGCCCTTCAAAACAGCGGAGTTTGGCTGTTGGCAGACCCATCCAAGGGTTTTCTGGTAATTTCAGGTCAGTTCTTTTGGTTATTGGCAGTCCAGATCTCAAAACCTATAAATAGGACCCAAGGGGTACCCTAGAAGGTAGGTTTTTTTCAGTGCTCTCCTGCTCCAATCTTCAAGTGCTTTCTGAGGGTACCTTAGCTCGGCTTCTGGCTAAGGAGGGGAAGCGCTCTGAGATCTTCCGGGTTTGTGGTGGGACCTCCTGCCGAGCCCTTGGGTCTGTGTCACCTTGTCTTCTTTGTTGTTTTGCTTGCAGGAGTGAAGTAGGCGCGAGACCACCCCTTCCCCAAGGGCGAACTCCACAGGAGATCGAGGAATCGGTTTCAACATTTTGGTGCGGTGAGCGTGGACATTGGTCAGTGCAGAAAAGCTTTAGCAAGTTCAATGACAGGAGGACAAGGATCTGACAGGCCGAACTCGCCGCCCCCCCCCCCCCTCCCCGCCTCTCGCAACGGTGGGGATGTTGGAAGACTTCAGGGATGAGGTGTTGGGCCTCGTCAAATTCGCACTCGGCACGCGGGCCGAGTGCTCGACTCCGGCAGCCTAGATCGCGGTCGCCCCCTTTTTGGGCGAGGACGCTCCCTGCAGGCGAGCTGGGAAGGAGGTGGCCGAGGAAGGCCGGGGGTGCGACCTCCCCGGACGCGAGCTTTTCCCCGGCTCGGCAGGCCGAGGCCGGTTTCGGCGAGCTGGGCTCACGAGACTAGCCGGCTCGCCCGGTGGGGGGAGGCAGTCCTTTCAGCGAGCTGGTCTCCTCAGCTCGAGTCCCAGATGGGTTCAGGGAACCCGAGATGTCCTACTACACTGGGAAGGGGGACCCGGTTCAGCACGTCCAATGGTTCGAGGATGTGGTCTCCATCCGTCAGATGTCGGACGGATTCAAATGCCGACTCTTCGCCATCACCCTCCGGGAGAAGGCGAGTGAATGGTTCCACCAGCTACCGGTCAGCTCCATCTACTGCTTCAAGGACCTACGCCGATGGTTCATGCTGAGGTTCACTACCTCGAAAAAGAGGAAGAAGGAGTCTAAGTCTTTGTTCCACATTAAGCATGAGGTGAACGAGACGTTGGGGAGCTATGTGGACCAAGTTCAGGAGGAAGTTACTCAGGTCCAGGAGATGCCGGGTCATATCCTGATGATGGCCTTTACCCTGGGCCTGCAGCAGGATTTCTTCCGAATGGAGCTGAAGAGAGTCTCTCCCCTCTCTTACGAGGAATTGATGGAGAGGCCGGCAAGAGAGGTCGACGGGGAGGCATCGAACCCGGAGATTGCAAGGAAGCTGGCCAGGTGGGCCACGGAGGAAGAGAAGGAGTCAAGAGTAGGGAAAGGACAGGATGAGAGGAGAGGAGAGCCTAGGCAGAGGGAGCAAAGGCAGCTCCAGTGGCAGCAGCAGCCGCGGTGGGGGTGTCAGGAGCCCGACCGTCAGCTGGGCTGGAGACCTGAGTGGCTGTGGCAGGGGCCACAGAGAGGGTACTACGGAAGGGGTCACTACCAGGGGAGGCAAGATCAGTTCCACCCTCCGGGCTGGAGGCAGGGCCAGAGGCCCCGACTCCCCGATCAAGAGGAGGCCATGGCCATAGCCTTGGGAGCAAGGAGGCGGATTATGAGGAGGAGGAGAAGAGAGGTCAGGGTGGAGCTGCTCTATTGCAACTTCCATCAGGAAGAGGGGCACGCCACAGCCACCTGCCCGGAATTCCTCGAGATGAGAGGGAATAGGGAACAACAGCAGCAGTAGGGGGGTCGGCAAGAAGTGAGGATTGAGGAGGTCCTGCCTCGGGCGGAGGAGGATCATTGCGAAGATCGGGTGGATGTTGGAACCCGAGGGGGGATCAGAGTGATCCACAGGGGAGTAGGGGTCGAGGCTTCCCGCAAGGCAAGCCTCCACACCATGTATCGGCGAAGCGTCACCTCCACATCCTAAACCCCACCCCCGGAGGAGAGGATCACTATCTCCAGGAGCGATATGCCAGACCACGAGGACCCATTCTGCGATGCGCTGGTCATCAAGGCAGCCATCGAGAATTTCACTGTCTCCCGAATCCTCGTGGACAACGGAAGCTCCGTCAACGTCGTCTTCAAAAAGGCGTTTGACGCGATGAAAGGAGAGGCAAAGAGGGTGCTGGCCTCAGATGGACCCTTGTTCGGGTTTTCAGGAGAGAGGAAGGAAGTGGAGGGAGGAGTTGGCCTCCACGTCACCCTGGGGGGACAGTCCAGGAACTGCAGGTTCGTCATTGTGGACGCCCCCAGCAGCTACAGCGCCATCTTCGGGAGGCCCCTTATCAGCGCCTTCCATTGCGTCCCCTCGTCTTTCCATCAGTGCTTAAAGTTCAACACCGAGGAGATTCAGGTCAGGGTCAGAGGGGACCCCAAGGTGGCGAGGGAGTGTTATGTCACTGCGGTGAACACCATCTCTTGGATGGAGGGAGCCGAAGAGATGGGGCGAAGAATGGAGGAGGCAGGGCAGGGAGCAGGAGAGGGGAAGCTGAAAATGAAGAACTGCGCAGAAAAGGAGGCGGCAGGAGGAGATCTGGAGGAGGTGGCCGAAGTGAGGGCCGTGGGAGATGAGATGGAGGTAGAAGTCCCCGTTCCGGAGGAATGGGATGCCGAAGGATGGGGGGAGCAGTCCAGGCTAGAGGCTGCAGAGGAAGTGGTGAAGCTGGAGGTGCTCACCCGAGGAGGCAGGATGGAGAAGATCCGCGTCAGCGGGGGGCTGACCCCGGAGCACCAAGGCAGGATGCTGGAGTGCATCCAGAAGAACGTGGACATCTTCGCTTGGAACTCCGCGGAGATGTCGGGGGTTGACGCGGATGTGGATTGCCACCGCCTCAACGTGTACCCGGGAACACGCCCCGTTCAGCATAAGAAGAGGTCCACTGCGGACAAGCTGGTGGAGCCCATCAGGGAGGAGGTGGCGAAACTCCTCAAGACCGGCTTCGTGTCCGCGAATCAGTACCCCGGCTGGGTCTCCAACATGGTCATGGTTAAAAAAGGAGACGGTCGATGGAGGATGTGTATCGATTTTTCCTTACTTAATAAAGCTTATCCTAAAGACTGTTATCCTTTGTCTCGAATCAACGCGCTAGTTGACTCAGCCGTCGGTTATTCTGTAATGAGTTTTTTAGATGCTTTTTCAGGTTATCATCAAATCAGGATGCACCCCCCAGACATCAAGAATGTCTCGTTCATCATAGGGGATGGATGTTATTGCTACAAGATGATGCCCTTCGGGCTGAAGAATGCTGGGGCAATCTACCAGAAAATGATGGATAGGGTCTTCAAGGAGCAGAGGGGGAGGAATTTGAAGGTGTATGTAGATGACCTCATGATCAAAAGTAGGGATGTGGACTCCCACCTCCGGGACCTGGAGGAGACCTTCGCCACCCTGCGCAAATACAAGATGCGGTTGAATCCCCTAAAATATGTCTTTGGGGCCAGCAGGGGAAAGTTCTTGGGGCACCTCCTCACCCCCGCGGGGGTCGAGCCGAATCCAGATAAGGTCAGGGCTATCTTGGAGCTGGGGTCCCCGCGGAATGCTAAGGAGGTCCAACGGCTGACAGGGAAGCTAGCGGGGCTGAGCCGTTTCCTTTCTCGGGCAGGGGAGAAGTGCTCCCCCTTCTTCAAAATGCTGAGGGGAGGTCAGAGTTTTGAGTGGACCAAGGAGTGCGAGGAAGCATTCCAGGCCCTCAAGGTGCAGTTGACACAGGCTCCGCTGCTCCAAGGGCCGAAGGAGGGGAGGACCTGTTCTTATATCTCGGGGTCGGGGCGGAGGCCTTAAGCTTCGTCTTAGTTCGCGAAGAGGGGAAGAGGCAGCTCCCTATTTATTACGTAAGTCGGGTCCTGAGGAAGGCCGAGCTCCGGTATCCGATTTTGGAGAAGCTAGCATTCGCCCTGATCATCTCGGCCAGGAGGTTGCGACCTTACTTCCAGGCACACTCAATCCGAGTGGTGACCGACCATCCTCTCCGCAACATCTTTGAGAGGGTGGAGCATTCAGGCAGACTGGCTAAGTGGTCGGTGGAACTGAGCGAGTTCGATGTCTCCTTTGTTTCGCGGCTCTCGATCAAATCTCAAGCGATGGCCGACTTCTTGGCCGACTACGTAGTTGAAGTGGCGGAGGAGGAACTCACTCGCCCGACACCTTGGAAGGTGAGGGTGGATTGTGCCTCAGGGAGGCATTCCCTTGGAGTGGGGGTGATCCTGGAAAGCCCTTAGGGAACTCGAATTGAGCAGACGGTGGTGGTACATGATGGGTGTTAAAACTCCAAAAATAATTATGAAGCGCGGCGCCCCGGGCGGTTTTATTTAAGTTGGAAAGCGGGTTGGATTTTATTTAAGAAAACGGGGCGCGCGTATTTTATTTGGATATAAAACGAGTGTGATCGAGTTTTAACGAAAGGAGGCAAGTGCATTTATCGTGAGTAGTACAGGATATTCCGGGTGGAGACGACCTAAAACGATTTTTCCCATGAAGCATGTATGAAAGAACTAGTGCCTAAACACCTAGAGGGGGGGTGAATAGGTGCTCTTAATCTTTTTAAACTTTTAAAGCAGAAATACAGTACAGTAATTGCAATTCACAGCACAGATAACACAGCAATCACACAAGCATACAATCACAGAGAGCACACAGAATTTATAGTGGTTCCCCAAGGTCTGGGTACATTCACTTTCCCCCTTCGCCTATCTAGTAGTGTACTAGATTCGGCCTAACTTCTCCACTATTCCTCATATCCTCAGATCTTACAACTCAGAACCCCAAATAGGTTCCTACAGCTCATAGTGATCCCACTCCTACAACTCAGGCACAAAAGCCCTACCACTCAGTCTTCACCAAGACATACACTCAGCCTTCAACAAGGCCTACACTCAGCCTTCAACAAGGCCTACACTCAGAGAAATGTATCTCCTACACTCAGGCACACAAGCCCTACCACTCAGCCTTTATAAATATAGGCTTACAACTCAGATCCCTTAGGATCCTACAGAACATAAAAAGTACAAGGATTAATAACCACAACTCTGATTGAGAAAGTTGAGTTGACTGGCTTCTTGATGAGTTCTTGAAAGAACTTTGTAGAGATCAACCTCCCTTGGCTTTCTTCAAAGCTTCTTGAATTAGAACACAGTAGGGTTGTATCTCTTAGGCAGATGATCTTCAATCAACTACTGACTTGAGAATCAGATCTCAATCTGAAACTTTCTTTATCAGCCTGGTTCAATAGCTGTCTTCTTAGAAGGAGCTTTCTCTCTCAAACTACTTAGATCTTCACTTGAAGGTCTTCTTCTGGTTTGTTGTTTCTCACTTCAATGATTGTTATATCCTTATTCTGATTGTTGAAGGAATAGGCCTTTATATAGGCTTTCTTCATGGTGACCGGCTGATCCGGTTTCTAACAAACTTCTGACAGCTCTGACAGTAGCAGTTGACCGGTTGAAATGGCAGCTGTCAAGTCATCCAGTCACTTCTTGAAAACGATGTCACTGTCTGAAAGTGTCGAGACTGATAGTCTTTAAGTGTCGACACAAATAGACCAAGTGTAGACACAAGTAGACTAAGTGTCGACACTAGCCTTCATGGTGTTGACACAACTCCTTGTGTTGTAGAAACTGCTTCTCGACACTGCTTCTTCAGAATGTGTCGACACTGATCCTGTGTGTCGACACAAGTCCTTCTTCTTTGATACTTAGTTGATTTCTGCTAAGTGTCGACACAACTCCTTTGTGTCGACACATCTTCTTGTGTTAAAACTTGCTAACTGTCGACACATCTTCTTTGTGTCGACACATGCCTTCTGTGTTGAGACGTTTGCTGAGTGTCGACACATCTCATTTGTGTCGACACATTCTTCATGTGTTGATACTTTGGCTGAGTGTCGACACATCTCCTTTGTGTCGACACTTGTACTTAGACTTTGTTGAAATTTGCTGAGTGTCGACACAGCCTCCTAGTGTCGACACTTGTACTTGAACTTTGTTGAAGTTTTGCTGAGTGTCTACACAGCCTCCTAGTGTCGACACTTTTGATGTCGACAAAGTTCCTCTGGGTGTCGACACTGCTTCTAAGTGTCGACACTGATTATGTAGACATTTCTTCATTGTGTGTCGACACTGCCTGTATGTGTCGACACTTTCCTTCTGGTGTCGACTCTACATTCCTGGTGTCGACACAACTACTCCAAGTATCGACACTGCTTCTCTAGGTGTCGACACAAGTCTTCTTAAGTGTCGACACTTTCCTTCTGGTATCGACACATGTACTTAGAAACTTTTTCTGCAAACCTGCAGTTACATAACCTGCACACATAAACTCAAAACACATCAAATACATCTTGATGTATATCATTGAGTAGGGTGAGGCTTCTTCAAATCAGGTACATGTATTCCAATGTACCCAACAATCTCCCCCTATTTGGATAAGTCATAACTCTTAGTCAATGATATACACCATATATAATAAATTCTCAGTATGATGTAAAACAGTAATATATGACAGGGAAAATACTTAAACATGCATGAACAAAACATGTATATACTATTAGCTCAGAACAATTAATATAATAGATGAACATATAACATTGTTCTTACAAATTCCAACATTTACATTAATCAAAAGTTTACATAGAGTTTACTATAAATTACAACTTGTAAACTTAAGAAAATGCTATCCTAAGGCTACTCTGGTTCCTTGATTACAATCCCTTTTCCAGATTGAATCTTTGTTTGAACTTGAGCTTCAGTGTCATCAGCAGCAGCAGGCTTCTTCCCTTTAAGATCTTTCTTTTTCAACTCTTCAGCCTTTATCTTCTTCCTTTCAAAATAGTGATAAGGCTTGGGAAAATACTTGCTAGGCTCCTGTGCATTAGGAGGTAGCTTTCCCAGTTTAGCTTTTCTTCTATACTGTACAATGGCCTCTTGCCTATTCTCATGTTTTCTCCACTCCAGATCAGAATACCAGTTGCCTCTATCCAGGATATTATCCTTATCAGCATTCCATGCAGTCAAGATGATATTCCTGTAAGTGGGGCTCCATTGTTCAAAATCAGGCCTCAATTCAGCTTGCTCTCTGAATCTTTTCTTAGACAATTGAGCTTCTTATTCTTTTAGCAAAGCCTCTTGTTCTTTTAGTATTGCCTCTTGCACAGGCTGGACAACTTTCTCTATGATGACATTCTGATTTCCCTCAGGAGGACTATACATTGACTGTATCTCTTGATGTATCATATCAAATTTTGGTGGAGGGTATATCACTTGAGCTACTTCAGCCTGCTCTCCTCCAAAGTATGCAGGATTAATTCCAGACTCTGCAACATTGTCATCATCACATAAGGGTGGATATCCAAGGGTGGCTATGATGGAATTTGAAATCCATTTGGCATGATCAGAGCCTGCCTTGACTAATACCCTCTCCCCCTTTATGACTTCTCTCTCTATATGATCCCTCAGATCATCTTTCTGAAACCTTATCTGTGCATTCAAATAGTTTACTCCATCTTTATAGAAGAGTTTTAATCTTTGGAGCTTGTTAGTAATTGCCTTCTAAGAGTCTTCAATAGCAGTTTTAACAGCAGTTAGGCTCTCTTGCAATTGTTTGTCAAATTCAGCCTTGGCAGTAGCACTTACTGCAGTCTGGGCAGTTGCTATATTCTTCATTTCAGTTACTATGGCATTATGAGAGGTTGTCAAATTATCATTCATCCTGATCTGGTTTTCTAGGACATAGCCTTGCTTCACTTCTAGCTCATCAAGTTTTGTCTTTAGTTTCTCTTGATGTGTGGCCAGATAGACTACTGTATTGCCTCCCTTATGGAAACAATCAGTCATTTCCTTTTTGTTAAGATTCACTTCAAATCTGATAGATTTGATGTCTTGTGCAAGATCAAACTGCAGTGACTTATGTCCTTCATCCACATATTTTTCAAGAGCTTGCCTTTGCTCATCAAGTTTAATCTGTAAAGCCACCATCAGTGAACTGAAATCAGTAGATGGGGCAGGCTGTGGTGCAATGGTCTGTAGTTCTTTCTTATAGTTCTGGCTTCTTCTCTTGAAGACCTGGAACTTCCTCTTCTTGGCTCTATCAGTCTCCTCATCCTCTGAAGCAGAAGTGCTAGCTATATCCACTCTATCCTTAGGACTAGGATGTGAATCCTTCTCAGTCCTTGGTAGCCCTTCAGCATCTCTTGGCTCCTCAGTCTCCTTGCTTGTTGTTTCCTCTACAGTCTCCACATGCTCCCCCTCAATATTTACTTTCTCCCCCTCAACAGCAGTTATTTCTTTCTCAAGATCTGTCTGTACAAGATCAGGGAATAGCTCTTCTAATGTAAATTCTTGTTGAGAAGGGGCTGGAGAATCTCTGATCTCATTAACCACTTTATTAGTAACAGATGTGTCCTCTATGACAACATCTTGTGGTTGAGGGTGTATCTGTGTTTGTTGATGAACATTAGGTAATAAATCAGTCAAAACTTCTTCCTCAATAGTGAAATCTAATTGATTAATTTCAGTGAGTACCTCTAGTATGGTATGGGTAGCCCTTTCACTCTCTAGTTGAGTTGCCTCTTCCACAAGTAGAGGCTCCCCCTGGATTAGATTCATGTGAATTGGGCTAGCTGGTGGTAGCTCCCCCTGCCTCTGTGTATCATCTTGTCTTGCTGGTGACTGTCCAGCATTCCTTCCTTGTTCATCATCAGAACTAAACACTATTGGCTCTTCAGAGCTGCTGGAGTATTCTTGAGCCACAGTGGCTGTCTTCTTCTTCTTTTTCTGAGGTGTGTCCTTTACTGGAGTTGGCATTTCTTTGGTCAATACTCTATCCCACCTAGAGAAGATTCTCAAATCCATTCTCCTCATGTGGTTAATCTTGGAACCTGTTGCTTGATTCATCACCTCTGGAATACTTCCAGCTAGATATAAACTCAGAATTCTTCCCAGATTGGGCTTCTTCATACACTCTTTTATCTTTTCAAACATAACTGCAGACCAATCAGTATCTAGTTTGAAGATAATCCTTGTCATCAAATTGAATATCTGAGCTGAAATTCTGTCATGTCCTCCAGGCTTGCTCAGGATGACCTTGCCAACTATTTCAGATAAAAATTTCCCTTGAATGTTCATTCCTTTTCTGTTGAATACTGATACAATTTTCAGATTTGAATCCAGTCCACACCATCTCAATGCTTTTCTAGTCTTAGAAGTAGATACATCTTCTTCCTCTTTTGTTCTTGGTAGATGAAGTACCTTTCTTAGACTTTTTGGTGTGACCTTGACTTTGGTCCCATGAACTCTGAATTTAATCTTGAGTCCAGAGTCGTCAAGTGAAGCTGCACTCAGAAAATCTAGGACCTCCTTCTTCCACATCTTGATTGGTTCTGAAATAAGGTATTACAGGCCAGTCTCGGCAATTAGGGTTACCACACCTTTGATTTCGGGTTCCGCGTCATCAAAGGCATGTCGCACGAGCTCATATACTTCATTAACATTCTCTTCTAGCTTGGGCGCCATTAGGGTTTGAAGAAATTTGAATTTAGAGAAGAGAGATGTCGACACACATGTTTGGTCTCGAAATTTTGGTGAGCGTGTCGACAAACAATGGCGAAAATCTATTTATACCTTTCTAGAATCAAAGATGAAAAGGCGCGTCAAAATACTTAAATTGTGTCGACACTGTTGAAAAGTGTCGACACTTACTTATAATGTCTCGACAACTATGTGTCGACACAAGTATAGTCGATAGAATATATGTGTCGACACTTATATATGTGTCGACACCACTTAGCTCGACACTTAGTCGAGACTCTACTAGACTAATTCTGTGTAAATCCCAAGTGTCGACACCACCCTGGATGTGTCGACACCTACCCTGCATGTGTCGACACTAATTCTCTGAAGTGTCGACACAGACTTCTTAGATGTGTCGACACCATTTCTCTGAAATGTCGACACCACTACTATGTGTCGACACAGACAACTCTATGTGTCAACACCATTTTACTTAGCCAATTTTGTAAATTATTCTAAGTTTATCATCCGTAATTCAATTTTGAACTTATTGAATTTGGTTTCATCTAAGGGCTTAGTATACATGTCAGCTAGCTGATTATCTGTATTAATATACTCTAGTGAAATATCTCCTTTTTCCACATGTTCACTTAGAAAATGGTATTTTATTTCTATGTGCTTAGTCCTACTATGGGAGACAGGATTATTTGCAATAGAAATAACACTTGTAGAATCACAAAATAAAGGTGTTCTACTAACTTGAATACCATAATCTTCTAGCTGATGTTGAATCCATAGAAGTTGAGCACAGCAACTTCCTGCAGCAACATACTCTGATTCTGCTGTGGAGATAGCCACACTTGTTTGCTTCTTGCTACTCCATGATATCAGTCTTCCACCTAGGAATTGATAGGTTCCAGTTGTACTTTTCCTATCTTCCTTGCAGCCTGCAAAATCTGCATCTGAATAACCTGTCAGTTCAAACTCTCCATTCCTAGGGTACCAAAGGCTTAGATAAGGTGTGTGAAAGTCCACCTAGTGTCAACTATCTTCACTTATGGGGGGGAATAGGTGACGTGCAGCATTTTTGCGGAATTTAAAATTGTACCTGCACAAGAAAACAAAACAGCACAGCACAGAGAGTACACAAGCAATTTATAGTGGTTCCCCGATTTGGGTACATCCACTTTCCCCCTTCGACCTATCTCCCAACACGGGACGACTCGGCCTCTTCACCAACAGGATTGAAATCCAATTCTTGCACTATCGGAAGGAATTCTTCCACACGTAGGAGACAACACTCCCACAACACGGGTTGCACCCAACCCTTACAACTCGGAACCAGCATTCCATTACAACAAAAATGAAACTTGAATGTACAAGAAATACAAACTACTTTTGGAGACTAAGGTGTCCATCTTCATTGACGACGTGTTCTTGAAGTCCACGAAGAGTCCACAACCCTAGATCTCTCTTGTAGAGAATCTCCCCGGAACCGGCGGCGGCAAGATGGGCGGCGGCTTGGTTCACAGGATCGGCGGCGACAACGGTGTGCGGCTGCTGTACTTTGGAGATCCAAACTTCGTAGCGAAGCTAGCAAGGTCTTCCAACGGTCACACTAGGATCGATCGTCTCGATCGATTCAGACGGGGAAGGTTTTCCCGATCAACGAATCAAGAGACAAAGGATCTCTGGTTAGACGCGTGAGACGCTATGCTTGGCTAGGCTTCTGTCGCCGGGAGATCTGGAAGAATCTCGATCAAAAGCAGCGACCAACTAGCGCGAGCGGCGACGGCGGCGGAGCAGATATCGCGATCTAGGTCACGGTCGGCGGCTCGCGTATTTCTTTCTGTCTTCTTTCGGTTCAAAATACTCGTATATTTATACGGTGGAAATACTTCAATATAACCGTTATGGGTCCCACTTGAAGAAACCCTAGCCGCGGTTCAGAGCAGCGCCAGCGGCAGAATCCGGTCCAGCGGTTACCAGGAAATCGCCCAAGTCAAAATCGGCGAGAATCGAAGGTGATTCTCGTCGAATCGGCGAGAATCAAAGGTGATTCTCGTAGATTCGGCGAGAATCAAATATAATTCTCGTCGATGTTGACTTGATAGCACACTCTGATTAAGCCAGGTCGAGACGGCGAGAATCAGACAGTGATTCTCGACGATTCGGCGAGAATCACTTGGTGATTCTCGTCGATTATTACTTAGTATCAGAGTTGCACGCTTTGAAGTAACTAGATCGAGTCGGCGAGAATCAGTCAATGATTCTCGACGAATCGGCGAGAATCACTCTTGGTGATTCTCGTCGATTTACACTTAGACGATTTTTCGTCTTTCCCCCCATGAGGTGCTCCTTGACCCATCCTTGCTCCTTGTCTGCTCTTGCCTTAACACAGCCCTGTACTTGAAAATAAGTACACTCCAATAGAGAGAGTACACATAGGCCAACACACTGATCTGCTCAACGAGGGATTACGTCGTGCAGACCCGTGTATATTGACCTACTGCACCCTGACATTGGTGTGCACTTAGCGTGGAATAACTGCAAGCACAACTTGAAATATGTTGTCAAATACATTGTCTATTTACCTTAGCTTGTTCAGGGGCTTCTTTAAATCAGGTACATTATGGATACAATACCCAACAATCTCCCTCTATTTGAAGAAGCCTAAACCCTACAAGCTAAGGTGAATAAAGCGTATAGTAATGAAAATCATAACCTTGAAATTTAGTTGAGAGCGATATTCGTTACCAATACCAATTTCTTGAGAGCCAACTTGGAGCCACCTTAGCCTTAGCCGAGAGGGTAATCTCCCCCTTTTCGGCTTCTGCAAATCTGGGTCTGTAACATTTGACCCCTTGCTCCCCCTCAGTTCTTGCACCTGTGCTCACAATTGAGTTCCTGGCAGAGGCTCCCCCTGGAAGCGCGAGCCTGGAACGTCGGTAGTCTTCATTCCTCATAGTTTAGCATCCCCAATTCAGTTTGAAGAGACTGAACTTGGCTTCGTCTATGGGATTTGTGAATATATCTGCAATCTGCTTGTCCATGGGGACATAACAGAGAGAGATGTCCTTGTTCTCCACGTGCTCCCGAATGAAGTGGTAGCGCACTTCAATATGCTTCGTTCTGTTGTGCGATACCGGATTGTTGGCAATTGCAATTGCACTGGAGGAGTCGCAGTACATTGGTACTTCCTTGAACTGAAGGTCGTAGTCGGCTAACTGGTTTCTGATCCATAGGAGTTGTGCGCAACAACTGCCAGCCGAGATGTACTCAGACTCTGCTGTGGAGGTAGCTACACAATTCTGCTTCTTGTTGTTCCATGAGATAAGCCTTCTTCCGAGGAATTGACACGTCCCGGAAGTGCTTTTCCTGTCATCCCTACTCCCGTCAAAATCAGCATCTGAAAAACCTATTAGCTCGACATCATTGTTTCTCGGGTACCACAAGCCAAGATTAGTAGTACCTTTAAGGTATCTTAGAATTCACTTTGCAGCGACATAGTGAGATTCTTTAGTGTTCACCTGATATCGAGCACAGACACATGTGGAGAACATAATATCCGGTCTACTGGCAGTAAGGTAGAGCAGGGATCCAATGATGTTTCTGTATTTGGTTTCATCGAAAGGTTTACCTTTCTCATCCTTATCCAGAGACATAGTAGATCTCATTGGAGTCCTCATAGAGGTTGCACTCTCCATGCCGAATTTCTTGAGGAGTTCATTTGTGAACTTCGTCTGAGAGATGAAGATTTCATCCTCAGACTGTTTCACTTGAAGTCCCAAGAAATACTTTAGCTCTCTCATACTGCTCATTTCAAACTTTCCTTGCATAAGTTTGGAAAACGTTTTGCAAAGATTGTTGTCTGTTGAGCCGAATATTATGTCATCGACATAGATTTGCACCAGCAAAATCTTGTCTTTGACTTCCCTGAGAAATAATGTCTTATCTATTTTACCTCTGGAGAACTTGTTCTCAAGAAGAAAACTAGATAAAGTCTCATACCAAGCTCGTGGAGCTTGTTTTAAACCATATAAAGCTTTATTAAGAAAATATACATGATTGGGATAAGTAGGATTGACAAAACCTGGGGGTTGAGCGACCTATACTTCCTCTTTCAGGTCTCCGTTCAGGAATGCTGATTTCACATCCATTTGATAGACTGTGAATGCTTTGTGCGAAGCATACGCCAGGAACAATCTGATTGCCTCGAGTCTTGCTACTGGTGCGAAGGTCTGGTTGAAGTCAATCCCCTCCTCCTATCTGTAACCTTGAGCCACCAGCCTTGCCTTATTCTTTATGATGACACCATGTTCATCCAGTTTGTTTCTGAAGATCCACTTGGTGTCAATCACATTCTGCTTGTGTGGTCTGGGAACCAGCGTCCAAACGTTGCAACGTTCGAATTGATGTAGTTCATCTTGCATAGCCAGAATTCATGCCGCATCTTTGTTCGCCTCGTCGAACTTCTTTTGCTCAACCTGTGACAGGAAGCTAAGATGCAAATTCTCGTTAATAGTACCTCTTCGAGTTCTGACACCGTCACGAGGATCTCTGATGATCTGATCCCTAGGATGATCCCTCACGTGCCGGAGCTCTAGAAGTTTGGCGTTTGGAGCTTCGACTACTTCTTGGGCTTCTCCTTCTTCTAAGAAATTTGTTCCATTTTGATCTTCAACATTCCCAGATGACGTGGAGGTGGAAACTTTGACGTACTTAGGAGTTTCATCTTTAGCTGTCTCATCGAGATCCAGCTGTTCAAGTCGTGCACCTGCATCTTCAAGAATATCACTGGAAGAATTGCTGTTAAGCAAACTTCCTTCATCAAATACAACATTAATTGATTCTTCTACCACTAGGGTTTTCTTATTGAAGACCCTATATGCCCGACTATGGGAACTATAGCCCATGAATATGCCTTTGAAGCATTTTTCACCAAATTTAGTACGCGGGTACTTCCCATTATTCAGTACATAGCATCGGCAACCAAAGATCCTCAAGTAGGACATGGTTGGTTTCCTGCCTCTCAGTAGCTCATAAGGCATCTTACGATGATGCTTGTTAATCAATGCTCGGTTTTGTACATGACAAGCTGTATTGACAGCCTCTGCCCAGAAGTATTCTGGGAGAGAAGCATCTTTCAACATTGTCGTGCATGCTTCAATGAGAGTTCTATTTCTCCTCTCCGCAACTCCATTTTGCTGAGGAGTGCGCGGGGAGGAAAACTCATGAAAGATACCTTGTTCTTCACAAAACTCTGTCATAGCACCAGATTCGAATTCTGTTCCATAGTCACTTCTGATTTTGACCACTGAGCAGTTAAATTCGTTCTGAACCTGCTTGACAAAATTAGTGAAGATGTCAAACGTATCCGACTTTCGTTTTAAGAAGAACACTCATGTAAACCGAGAATGATCATCAACTATCACTAGCGTATAGGACTTGCCTCGCAAGCTATGAACTTGCATTGGACCAAACAAGTCCATATGTAGAAGGTAAAGACATCGGGAAGAGTCTTTGTCTGCAATGCTCTTAAAGGTAGCCCGAGTCTGTTTGCCCATCTGGCATGCAGGACAGGGGCTATCTTTGATGCACTTGATAACGGGAGCATCCCTTACTAAGTTTTTAGAAAACAGCATACTAATTGTTTTGAAATTAATATGTGTCAATCTCTTGTGTCATTGTTCACAAAGAGATGCACTGCCTGTTGCCACAAGGCATACGGGGGTAGATGAATCTAAACTGAGAAAATTTAAGCAGAAAATATTTCGGCTCCTAATGCCTGTAAATATCGTCTCAGAAGAGGCGCATGAAATTATCAGGCATTTATCCTTGCAGAACTTAACATCATAACCTTTATCACATAACTGACTTACACTGATCAGGTTATGGTTTAACCCTTCAACATAAGCCACGTCGGTGATAGAGATTATACCGTTGGAGATCATACCATAACCTCTGGTGACTCCTCGATCTGATCCCCCAAAGATGACTTTGGGTCCATTCTCGACGGGAGTGTAATCACGCAGCAGGCTTCTTGTCCCAGTCATATGCCAGGAGCATCCACTGTCCAATTACCAGATCAGCGTTTTGGTGGCCTTTGGACATTCCTGCAAAACAAAATTAATTTCCCTTAGGAACCCAATCGAACTTGGGTCCTAGATTCTTGGTTAGCATACTCCCCCTCGGTTGGTTAACCCTACGAGTGGTCGGCCTCGCATTGCTAACATAGGGAGTCTCGTGATACCTTGGATTAAACCAACAATCCACGGCAAAGTGACCGACTTTGCCACAACACCAACAGTCAAATCTGTTGTACCTCTTCCTAGGCTCCTGCTTTACCCTGGGAATGGTGGGTACAGCTGGGGCCTTGGATCTGGAGGAGGAGGCCTCATGGTGATAGCATCACATGACTTCTTCACCTTCTGTTCCTTCAGTATAACAGGCTTGGCTCTTGGTGCCTGCTTTTCATTATGGCCGCTGGAGAATTGACCATAATTTCCCATGTGGATTTCCTCATAAGGTGCCTTGAAGGCACTCTCACCGAAGTTGCGGGGAAACGTCCAACCATCATATCGGCTCTTTGGCTTTGCAACTGAGGGCCGAAAATGATGACCAAAGGTTGACTCAAAGTCATGTTGGTTGCAAGGAAAGCTAGGCTTTCTGAACGCAACAGGACTGAGCGGAGCCTTTCCCTTTTCAGCAGCAGAGGCCTTCTTGGCAGCCTTATTCTTCCTCTGGTTCCTGTTTCTCCTAGATGAGGAACCAGATACACCAACATGCCCCAAGCCAGCTCCTTTGGCCTGAGCAGAGAAGGTATCAACAACTGGAAGAACTGTTTTTGGCATAGAGAAGCTTTGATACCACTTGAAAGTCCATCTAGTGTCAACTATCTTCACCTATGGGGGGGGAATAGGTGACGTGCAGCGTTTTTGCGGAATTTAAAATTGTACATGCACAAGAAAACAAAACAGCACAGCACAGAGAGTACACAAGCAATTTATAGTGGTTCCCCGATTTGGGTACATCCACTTTACCCGTTCGACCTATCTCCCAACACGGGACGACTCGGTCTCTTCACCAACAGGATTGAAATCCAATCCTTGCACTATCGGAAGGAACCCTTCCACACGTAGGAGACAACACTCCAACAACACGGGTTGCACCCAACCCTTACAACTCGGAACTAACGTTCCTTTACAACAAAAATGAAACTTGAATGTACAAGAAATACAAACTACTTTTGGAGACTAAGGTGTCCCTCTTCGTTGACGACGTGTTCTTGAAGTCCACGAAGAGTCCACAACCCTAGATCTCTCTTGGAGAGAATCTCCCCGGAATCGGCGGCAAGATGGGCGGCGGCTTGGTTCACGGGATCGGCGGCGACAACGGTGTGCGGCTACTGTACTTTGGAGATCCAAACTTCGTAGCGAAGCTAGCAAGGTCTTCCAACGGTCACACTAGGATCGATCGTCTCGATCGATTCGGACGGGGAAGGTTTTCCCGATCAACAAATCAAGAGACAAAGGATCTCTGGTTAGACGCGTGAGACGCTATGCTTGGCTAGGCTTCTGTCGCCGGGAGATCTGGAAGAATCTCGATCAAAAGCAGCGACCAACTAGCGCGAGCGGCGACGGCGGCGGAGCAGATATCGCGATCTAGGTCACGGTCGGCGGCTCGCGTATTTCTTTCTGTCTTCTTTCGGTTCAAAATACTCGTATATTTATACGGTGGAAATACTCCAATATAACCGTTATGGGTCCCACTTGAAGAAACCCTAACCGCGGTTCAGAGCAGCGCCAGCGGCAGAATCCGGTCCAGCGGTTACCAGGAAATCGCCCAAGTCAAAATCGGCGAGAATCGAAGGTGATTCTCGTCGAATCGGCGAGAATCGAAGGTGATTCTCGTCGATTCGGCGAGAATCAAAGATGATTCTCGTCGATGTTAACTTGATAGCACACTCTGATTAAGCCAGGTCGAGACGGCGAGAATCAGCCAGTGATTCTCGACGATTCGGCGAGAATCACTAGTGATTCTCGCCGAATCGGCGAGAATCACTTGGTGATTCTCGTCGATTATTACTTAGCATCAGAGTTGCATGCTTTGAAGTAACTAGATCGAGTCGGCGAGAATCAGTCAATGATTCTCGACAAATCGGCGAGAATCACTTGGTGATTCTCGTCGATTTACACTTAGACGATTTTTCATCTTTCCACCCATGAGGTGCTCCTTGACCCATCCTTGCTCCTTTCTCTGCTCTTGCCTTAACACAGCCCTGTACTTGAAAATAAGTACACTCTAATAGAGAGAGTACACGTAGGTCAACACACTGATCTGCTCAACGAGGGATTACATCGTGCAGACCCGTGTATATTGACATACTGCACCCTGACATTGGTGTGCACTTAGCGTGGAATAACTGCAAGCACAACTTGAAATATGTTGTCAAATACATTGTCTATTTACCTTAGCTTGTTCAGGGGCTTCTTCAAATCAGGTACATTGTGGATACAATACCCAACAGTGTGCCCTTAAGATATCTCAAAATTCTTTTGACTGCTGTCAAATGAGATTCTTTAGGGCAAGCTTGGTACCTAGCACAGACACATGTAGCATACATGATATCTGGTCTACTTACAGTCAAATATAGTAGGGAGCCAACTATCCCTCTATACAAAGTTTCATCTACAGGTTTCTCTGCATCATCTTTGCTTAGAGACATTGTTGACCCCATAGGAGTTTTCATGGTAGTGGATGATTTCATACCATACTTCTTTATCAATTCTAGGGTGAACTTAGACTGTCATATGGATAAACCATCCTCAGTCTGTCTAACTTGGAGACCCAAGAAGAATTTATGTTCCCCCATACTGCTCATTTCAAATTGTTCTTGCATTAGTTTTGCAAACTTCCTGCAAAGACTACTTTCTGTAGACCCAAATATGATGTCATCTACATATATTTGGACTAAGATGATCTTGCCTCTGGATTCCCTAAGGAATAGAGTCTTGTCTATTTTCCACCTTGTGAATTTATTCTCAATGAGGAAACTAGACAGGGTTTCATACCAAGCCCTAGGGGCTTATTTTAACCCATACAAAGCCTTCCTAAGTCTATAAATATAATTAGGTTTAGTAGAATCAATAAAACCTGATGGTTGTTCTACATAGACTTCTTCCTTCAGATTTCCATTCAGAAAAGCTGACTTAACATTCATTTGGTATACCTTGAATCCTTGGAATGTTGCATAGGCAAGGAACATCCTTATTGCTCTCAGTCTGGCTACTGGAGCAAAGGTTTGATCAAAATCAATACCTTCTTCCTGCCTATATCCTTTAGCAACTAGTCTAGCTTTGTTCTTAATAATTACTCCATTTTCATCCAACTTGTTCCTAAAGATCCACTTAGTTCCTATAATGTTGTGGTCTTTTGGTTTAGGAACAAGCTCCCAGACTTTGCATCTTTTGAATTGGTTCAGCTCCTCTTGCATTGCCTCAATCTGATGAGGGTCTAGGATTGCTTCTTCAAATTTCTTTGGCTCTACTTGGGATAGAAAGCTGGAGTAGAGAACTGAACTTAGATTTCTGCTCCTTGTTTGTACCCCTTGTCTGAGATCTCCAATAATTTGATTTGTTGGATGATCTTTTAAATGCCTATTTGCTGGAGGCAGCCTGTTTTCTGGTTGTACACCTTCAGCTTCTTCATTCAGCTGCTCCTCTTGGTCTTCTTCAGCAACAGGAGTATCTTGTACTCCCCCTGGACAGCAGCCACTGCCATCCACTTGCTGACTTGTAGTAGACCCTTCATCAATAGTAAGCTTGTTCATCTTCTTAGTCACACCTATAGAGCTGCAAACACTTCTAGACAATTCATTATTAATGAGTCTAGCTTCATCAAAAACTACATGAACAGACTCTTCTACAACTTGAGTAGTCAAGTTGTAGACTCTATAAGCCTTACTGTTATTGTTGTACCCAACAAAGATCCCCACTTGGGATTTAGCAGCAAACTTGGTTAAATAAGACTTACCATTGTTAAGTATATAACATTTACAACCAAAGATCCTGAAATAGGATAGATTTGGTTTTATGCACTTCACAATCTCATAGGGGGTCTTATTATGGCTCTTGGTGATAGTTGCCCTATTAATTACATGACATGCAGTGTTTACTGCCTCAGCCCAGAAATATTCTGGGAGAGATGTGTCACTTAATAGGGTTCTACTAGCCTCTATCAAGGTTCTATTTTTCCTTTCAGCAATACCATTTTGCTGAGGTGTTCTTGGTGAGGAAAATTCCTGAAATATCCCAAACTCTTCACATAGCTTTGTCATACTATCAGACTGGAATTCAGTACCATGATCATTTCTTATTTTGACCACTGTACTGTCTAACTCATTCTGAATTTGTTTGACAAAACTATAAAAGATACTAGGAGTTTCAGATTTTTGCCTTAGGAAGAATACCCAGGAAAACCTTGAATAATCATCTACAAACACAAATGTGTAGACCTTCCTACCTAGGCTGTGAACTGGCATAGGACCAAAAAGATCCATATGCAAGAGGTATAGGCACCTCACAGCATCTTTGTTCTCAATGCTATTAAAAGTGGATATGGTCTGCTTGCCCTTTTGACAAGCTGAGCATATCCCAACCTTTATACACTTAACCTGAGGATCATTCCTCACTAACTCTTTGCTAAAGAGTTGGTCAATTGTCTGGTAGTTAAGATGAGTCAGCCTCTTGTGCCATTTAACACAATGTGAGACTCTTTCATCAGCTACAAGACAAATAGGAGAAACATTGTTCTCACACATAATGTCTAGACAATAGACATTTCTCTTCCTATATCCTGTCATAATGATCTTTTGATCACTTGACCTACTGATATGACAACCATCCTTGACAAATGAGATGTCATATCCTAAATCACTCAGCTGACTTATGTTAATGAGGTTATATTTCAAACCCTTTACATAAGCCACTTGAGTAATTGTAATTAGGTTGCTAGAAATGTTACCAAAGCCTTTGATGATTCCTTTTTCTGAACCACCAAAGGTAACCTTAGGACCATCCTTGATTGGTGTATAGTCCTTCAACAATCCCCTAGTTCCAGTCATGTGCCTGGAACATCCACTGTCCAAGTACCATATTGGGGCATGGCCACTTGGACTCACCTGCAAAACAGATTACTTAACCTCAGAACCCAAATAATTCTTGGGGTCCTTGGTGCAAGTTAGTCTGACTCTTAACAAAACTGTCTGTAGCTTTTCTAGCAGGCAGTTTGCTACTCACCTTGGCACTTGAATTATGCCAACAATCAATGGCAAAGTGGCCTACCTTGCCACAACGCCAGCACTCAAATCTGTTGTACCTCTGTTTAGGTACATCCCTGGCTGTTTTAACTACAGCAGGCTTCTTGTTGAGTACTGGGGCTTTGCCCTTAGACTTGGACCTAACTGTCCTGGCAGGTTTTGTAAACCCCAATCCATTTTTACCCTTATGAGGTACAAACTCATCTATCAAAGGTAGAACAGATTTTGGTTTAGAAAACCTTGCTACAATATCTCTCTCCTTTTGAAGACTAATCTCCAGATTTCTGATTTGATCATTTTTAAATGTAATAGTCCCCATCTGAATAACTGTAATATTCTTTAGTCTGGCTATTTCATTTAATTTCTGATCTAATAACTTGTCAAAATCTGTTGCAGCCACTTTATGACTAGCAATCTCCTTAGCCTGTGTGTTGAAACCGGAAACCGGCCTCTTGTGGAGTTCGACCCTTGGGGAAGGGGTGGTCTCGTGCCTACTTCGCACCTGCAAGAAAAACAACGAGAGAGACAAGAAGAGACAGACCCAAGGGCTCGGCAGGGAGGTCCCACCACAAACCCGGAAGATCTCTGAGCGCTTCCCCTCCTTAGCCAAGAGCCGAGCTAAGGTACTCTCAGAGAACACTTGAAAATGAGAGCAAGGAGGCACTGAAAGCGTGTCCTCTGAGGTACCCCTTGGGTCTTATTTATAGATTTTCAGAATCTGAACTGCCAATAACCAAAAGGACTGACCTGGAAGTACCAAAAGACCCCTGGATGGGTCTGCCAACAGCCAAACTCCGCTGTTCTGAACAGCTATGCGCAGTCCAACCTGGCCTGCCAACAGCGAGGCTCCGCTGTTCTGAGTAGCTATTCGCACCCCCGGGCGGTCAGCTCGCCTTCAGTTCTCCCGCAGGAGGCGGGTGCGACCCGGCTCTGGGGCTCGCCTACCCTCACTGGGCGAGTGCGAGCCGATATGGGCGAGCCGCCTGCCTTTTGCCGGGCGGATCGGCGGTCAGGTCGCGCTCGGGGTCCGGATCGCTTGCGGCGGGTCGCCAATCGCGGGTCCGGCTCGCTTGCGGCGGGTCGCCAGCTCGGGTCCGGCTCGCTTGATGCGGGTCGCCAGCTCGGGTCCGGCTCGCTTGCTGCGGGTCGCCAGCTCGGGTCCGGCTCGCTTGCTGCGGGTCGCCAGCTCGGGTTCGGCTCGCTTGCTGCGGGTTGCCAGCTCGCTCGCCTGAGATGGGCAGGAGCGGGCCAGCCCTTTAGTCGTTCAGCCCGTCCTGCCGCTTGGGTGCGAGTCGCGGGGGCAGGCCTGTTCAACCTCCCTGGTGGGACCCGCTCGCCGGACACAGGGTTGTACACTGTGTCTTGGCCAAGAGTTTGCTTTTCTTCAAAGCCTGCAACAATACTCTGTATTCATCAATCAACTGATGAATGTCTCCTTCAGATTCAGATCCACTCACATCACTTGATGCTGATGTATCTGACTCTGACCCAGTACTAGAAATTGAACTTGAAGAACAATTTTGTACCTGACTAGGTCCAGGATGATCCTGGATTTTGTCTCCTTCTGATAAGGTCATCAGTCCCTTGCACTGAATGTCCTCATGCTCATAAATGGAATTCATTAGCTACATGAACTCATTTTCTTCTTCTTCAGCAAATAAGCCAATATAGGCTTCAGCTTCTGAATCTGTTTCTGAAGATGACATATCAGTCAGACTTTTATCCTTCTTGGCAACAAAGGACCTTTCCTTTTTGCCCTTGAACTGTGTCTTCTTCTTGTCAATAGACTCTTTCCTCTTTTCTGGACAATCAGCTATTACATGTCCTTGTCTATTGCAACAATAGCAAACTATTTTTGAGGATGTAGGTTTACTAGACTTGGTCTTTCTCCTGTCATTCCTTGATGACTTCCTTTTCTGGTAGTAGTCATCTTTTGACTATGAAGTGGATGGCTTGGACCTCCACTGCTTCTTCTTTAGAAACTTCTGAAAGTGCCTAGTAAATGCAGCAAATTCTTCATCACTTTCACTGCTTTCTGACTTCTTGCTATCTGAAGTATCTGATACTGTTTCAGCAACTATTTGTGGTGTAGATGGAGACTTACTTTTATATTTCCTAGTGGCTTCAGTCTTGAAGGCCACAACTCTTTCTTTGTGCTCCACCCTAGTAGACTTTTCTTCCTCCTTTCTTACCATTAACTGCATCTCATAAGATAACAGTTTTCCAAACAATGTTGGAGGAGGAATATCAGCTAGTTTGGCCATTTCCCTTATGACACAAATCTTAGTATCCCAGTCTTTAGTTAGGGATCTCAAGAACTTATCATTCAGCTCATAATTGCTGAATTCTCTTCCATAGGATATTAACTCATTAACAATCCTATAGAATTTCTTATAACACTCAGTAATGCTATCAGACCTGCCTTGTCTGAAGCTTTCATACTCTTGGTTTAACAAAAACTTCCTGTCTTGTCTTACCTCTTCTGATCCCTCCATATAGACTATCAGTGTGTCCCACATTTCTTTTGATGTTTTACAATGAATCAGATTCTGAAATGTGGCATCATCAATTGCACTTATAATAATATTCTGGGCCCTCTTGTCCATAGTGGCTAGAATTATTTCATCCTTGGTCATTTCAGAATAGTCTTTTGGAGTTCTCTGATTTGCATCTAAAACAGATACTTTCATTGGCACATAAGACACTTCTTTAACTGTAATATAAATTCTGGGGTCAGAGGCTTTCATAAAAAGTCTAACCCTTTCTTTCCAAATGCCAAAGATCTCCTTTCTGCAGATTGACAATTTCATGGATCCTAGCTCTTTGTGATTCTCAGTTGAACCTATTTTCTTGATTCTTGAATATGCCGATTCTGCAAACAGGATCTTTACTCAGAATGTTATGTCCTTTTTGAGTAACCTCCCTCTGATACCACTTGAAAGAACTAGTGCCTAAACACCTAGAGGGGGGGGGTGAATAGGTGCACTTAATCTTTTTAAACTTTTAAGGCAGAAATACAGTACAGTAATTGCAATTCACAGCACAGATAACACAGCAATCACACAAGCATACAGTCACAGAGAGCACACAGGATTTATAGTGGTTCCCCAAGGTCTGGGTACATTCACTTTCCCCCTTCGCCTATCTAGTAGTGTACTAGATTCGGCCTAACTTCTCCACTATTCCTCAGATCCTCAGATCTTACAACTCAGAACCCCAAATAGGTTCCTACAGCTCAGAGTGATCCCACTCCTACAACTCAGGCACAAAAGCCCTACCACTCAGTCTTCACCAAGACCTACACTCAGCCTTCAACAAGGCCTACACTCAGCCTTCAACAAGGCCTACACACAGAGAAATGTATCTCCTACACTCAGGCACACAAGCCCTACCACTCAGCCTTTATAAATATAGGCTTACAACTCAGATCCCTTAGGATCCTACATAACATAAAAGTACAAGGATTAATAACCACAACTCTGATTGAGAAAGTTGAGTTGACTGGCTTCTTGATGAGTTCTTGAAAGAACTTTGCAGAGATCAACCTCCCTTGGCTTTCTTCAAAGCTTCTTGAATTAGAACACAGTAGGGTTGTATCTCTTAGGCAGATGATCTTCAATCAACAGCTGACTTGAGAATCAGATCTCAATCTGAAACTTTCTTTATCAGCCTGGTTCAATAGCTGTCTTCTTAGAAGGAGCTTTCTCTCTCCAACTACTTAGATCTTCACTTGAAGGTCTTCTTCTGGTTTGTTGTTTCTCACTTCAATGATTGCTATATCCTTATTCTTATTGTTGAAGGAATAGGCCTTTATATAGGCTTTCTTCATGGTGACCGGCTGATCCAGTTTCTAACAAACTTCTGACAGCTCTGACAGTAGCAGTTGACCGGTTGAAATGGCAGCTGTCAAGTCATCCAGTCACTTCTTGAAAACTCTGTCACTGTCTGAAAGTGTCGAGACAGATAGTCTTTAAGTGTCGACACAAATAGACCAAGTGTCGACACAAGTAGACTAAGTGTCGACACTAGCCTTCATGGTGTCGACACAACTCCTTGTGTTGTAGAAACTGCTTCTCGACACTGCTTCTTCAGAATGCGTCGACACTGATCCTGTGTGTCAACACAAGTCCTTCTTCTTGATACTTAGTTGATTTCTGCTAAGTGTCGACACAACTCCTTTGTGTCGACACATCTTCTTGTGTTGAAACTTGCTAAGTGTCGACACATCTTCTTTGTGTCGACACATGCCTTCTGTGTTGAGACGTTTGCTGAGTGTCGACACATCTCCTTTGTGTCGACACATTCTTCATGTGTTGAGACTTTGGCTGAGTGTCGACACATCTCCTTTGTGTCGACACTTGTACTTAGACTTTGTTGAAATTTGCTGAGTGTCGACACAGCCTCCTAGTGTCGACACTTGTACTTGAACTTTGTTGAAGTTTTGCTGAGTGTCGACACAGCCTCCTAGTGTCGACACTTTTGATGTCGACAAAGTTCCTCTGGGTGTCGACACTGCTTCTAAGTGTCGACACTGATTATGTAGACATTTCTTCATTGTGTGTCGACACTGCCTGTATGTGTCGAAACTTTCCTTCTGGTGTCGACTCTGCATTCCTGGTGTCGACACAATTACTCCAAGTGTCGACACTACTTCTCTAGGTGTCGACACAAGTCTTCTTAAGTGTCGACACTTTCCTTCTGGTGTCGACACATGGACTTAGAAACTTTTCCTGCAAACCTGCAGTTACTTAACCTGCACACATAAACTCAAAACACATCAAATACATCTTGATGTATATCATTGAGTAGGGTGAGGCTTCTTCAAATCAGGTACATGTATTCCAATGTACCAAACAATGTAAGCTATACTTTGATTATAATAAATTTCTTCAACCTTCCAGTATTGTCACGGCCAGCCTGCATAGAGAAATGGAATGTGTTTGGACCCCGAGCAGATCCCGCTATCAGGCTCTCACTTAGCTGGCAGGGCCGGAAGTCACTCGGTGTCATCCTTGGCCTCGAGCAGATCCCGCTGTCAGGCTCTCACCTAGCTGATAGGGCCGGAATTCACTCGATGGAATGTGTTGGGACCCCGAGCAGATCCCGCTGTCAGGATCTCACTCAGCTGGCAGAGCCAGAAGTCACTCGGTGTCATCCTTGGCCTCGAGCAGATCCCGCTGTCAGGCTCTCACCTAGCTGACAGGGCCGGAAGTCACTCGATGGAATGTGTTTGGACCCCGAGCAGATCCCGCTACCAGGCTCTCACCTAGCTGGCAGGGCCGGAAGTCTCTTGGTGTCATTCTTGGCCTCGAGTAGATCCCGTTGTCAGGCTCTCACCTAGCTGACAGGGCCGGAAGTCACTCGATGGAATGTGTTTGGACCCCGAGCAGATCTCGCTGCCAGGCTCACACCTAGCTGGCAGGGCCGGAAGTCACTCGGTGTCATCCATGGCCTCGAGCAGATCCCGCTGTCAGGCTCTCACCTAGCTAACATGGCCGGAAGTCACGCGATGGAATGTGTTTGGACCCCGAGCAGATCCCGCTGTCAGGCTCTCACCTAGCTGGCATGGCCGGAAGTCGCTCGGTGTCATCCTTGGCCTCGAGCAGATCCCGCTGTCAGGCTCTCACCTAGCTAACAGGGCCGGAAGTCACTCGATGGAACGTGTTTGGACCCCGAGCAGATCCCGCTACCAGGCTCTCACCTAGCTGGCAGGGCCGGAAGTCACTCGTTGTCACCCTTAGCCTCGAGTAGATCCCATTGTCAGGCTCTCACCTAGCTGACATGGCCGGAAGTCACTCGATGGTGTCGGCCCCGAAATCGCCAGATAAAGATCAAGAAGTCTCAAAGTGCCAGGAAGCAATGGGAAAGAGGTTCTGTAGAGACGAGCTCGGGCTCGGCAAACCCAGTTCGACATGATCAAAAAGGAAGGTGAGCCAGGCTGGAGGATTCTGCATGGGCAAGTACGGACTCGCCATTCCCGGCTCGGCATTGGCGAGTAGGTCGGGAACCCGGGCCTCGCCAAAGGAGGGCGAGCCAGGCTGGGGCACCTCAACCCTTTGCCCGTTGGAAAATTTTCTCCTTTTTTCGGGCTCAACCAGGATGGCTCGCGTGCGAGTTATGGTGGCGTGACAAGGGCAGGGAGCAACCCGCCCCTGAATCGCTTGGGGCTCGGCGAACACTCAAAACGCACCCACTCACGGGCGCGCTCTCATAACTACTTTACTCGCGGAATCTGTCTCGGCGAAGTCACGTGGGGGAGCACTCGCATATATTCAGAGCAGAACAAACAAAGTAAAGAAAAAGAAAAAAAAAAGGTGGCACGGGTATGATCAAAAACTCTTTCATTAATTGCTTACTAAAAGTAATTACAGGGGGCTCGCATCGGCGAGTGAACAAAAAAGAAAAAGGAAAAAATACAAGCTACCCTCAGGCCTCGCCCCCTCCGCCGGACTGATCCTCGGTGTCACCCGAGGGATCCTGGAAGCTTTTCCCGAACATCGCGTCCAAGCTGTCCTCCTTCTCGCTGGGCGGCGTTGCCGGGAACAGGCTCGGCATCAGGTCCCGGGTCGAGATCCCCTCGCATCCCTCCACCAGCACCCCCGAGTCCTTCATCATTTGGAGGGTGCACTCGGTGGCTTGGATGGAGTTGATCCGCAATCTCTCGACGAGGTCGGCCTCGCCGAAGATCTGCGGGCTCTTGTGGGGAAGGGTGGGGTCGATGTTGTGAGGCGGGAAGAAGATCTCCGCCTGGCGACGGACCTCGCTGAGGAGGTGCTGGTTCTCCTCCTTCAGCTTCGTGTTCGCGCCCTCCAGCTCGGCGAGGCATGCGCGCAGCTGACCAATCTCTTCTGCCTGCTCGGCATTGCGAGCCTGGAGTTCCCCTGCAGCCTTGACATCCTGGTAAAGAGAATTCAGTCTGATATCAGCGCAAAATGTTCTAAGTAAAAGAGAAGAGTAGTGCTTGACACTTACCAGCCCGCCGGCGGCTTGGGCGAGTAGACCCTCCGCTATGCCGAGTTGCCTCGCCTGGTCGGTGACCTTATCCTTGGCGATGTCGCGAGCCTGCTCAGCCTTTTCAAGTTGGTGGCTGAGGGCGAAGCTGCGGAGTGCCAGCATGTGATGCAGTTTCATGGTCCGCATGTGGGACTGCATGCCCTCATGGTCGAGCTGCCGGAGGGTCATCTTTTTGTAGGCCTCGGCATCCTCCCGGCCATATAGGCCGAAGCCGAGGGCGTAGGCGTGACCGGTGGCAGGCTCGCGGTCGTGCCAGGAGGGGTGCAGAGTGGAGACAGAGACTCGATGAGCGAGCTCGTCCCACTACAGCATGGGATTGCCCGCCAAGTCCTTCCACCGCGCGCCGAAGTTGAAGAGGGGGTGTTGCTTCGGCGGCCCTCTTCGCTGACGGAGGAGGGGAGATCGCCGCCGTGGAAGAGGGGCCCTCGCCACCTTTCCGACCCTTGCTGGTTGTCTCCTTCAGCGGGCTATCCGGCGACGCGTCGGGAGGGGTCTCCGACGAGCTGATGTATTTTGGGCTGGGCTGTTGTTGATGTTGCCCCCGCGGAGCCAGCAGGGCCCTCCGCATCTTCTTTAGTTGTCGCTGGCGGAGTGGCGGGTTCGATCCCGCGTCCTCAAGCCGCCTCTTGCTGGAAGAGGGTTACGAGAGGGTCGCCTCATCTCGGCAGGCCGCCGCCGCCGCCTCCTCGCGAGCAAGAGGGTCGGCATGAAGCCCCGGATCCGCGAACGGCGGGTTCACAGGGATTATTCGCTCCCATGTAGGAAAATACTTTGAAAAAGTTAGGAATTCAGCAATCATATGGCGAGCTCGGCAGTCAGGCGAACTCGGCAAGACGAGGAGAGAAGCATACCTTCGCTGGGCAGAACAGGAGGGAGCGCGTCGAGGCCCCTCCTCAGGAAGGCGACCTCAAAGTCTTTATGGATGACGTACTTGTGGAGCTCGGCGTCGTTGCCGGACATGGCCGGCGGGCGGTACACCTCCTCTCCCTTCTGTTGAGGCGAGTACGGGATGTTGTCGAGATCGCCCTTGATGAAGGCGATCTTGGTCATCCAGGTATGGTGCTTGTTCGCAATCTCGCGAACTTTGATCAGTGAGCCGCCAAATTAGGCGACCCCGTCCGGCGTCTCCTTGTAGGAGAAGAGCTTCCTGAACACCGTCAGGTTGAACTCGATCCTCTCCCGCCGTAGGTAACTCGCGAACGCCACCATCATCGTGATGGCGTTAGAATTCAGCTGTGCATGCACGACCCCATAATATTTCAAGATCTGCCGGATCTCCGGCCAGAGGGGGAGGCGCAACCCCACCTCGAAATGCGAGATGGGGAAAGCGAGCTCGTCCTCGTAGAATGTGTTGATAGCTTCCCCCTCCCCCGGCCTGCGCGCCTCGAAACCTGGCGGCACATACGCGGCCTTGAATTCCGCGAGCTCCTCCTCGCCGGTGTGCCCATCGAAGAAGCAATAGTCTGTGAAGTACAGCGCGCACTTGGAGCGGCCATCGGCATCTGGGTTGGTCTTGCCCATGATCGCGGAGGAACGTGTGGAGCGCGAGCAGGAAGAAAAAGAAGCACAGAGAGAGGGAAGCAAAGCAATAAAGGCACAATACGGGGGTAGTTGAGGGGGGGGCTATTTATAGGAAAAGAAATTGGGGGCAGGCTGTCTAATCAGCGCAGCTCGCCACCCCAGCTCGCCACCCCAGTTCGCCGACTTCCTTCGCATCCCAGCCAAGGCTAAGTCAAACATTGCAGCATTTTATTTGAGTAGCATGATCAAGAATATTCTAAAAGCTATTTATTACAGAAATAAAGTTCAGGAATTAATGAGCGGGGTGCGCAAGCAGGGGGGTCATCGGGATGCGAGTACCGGTCGGCTCGGCAAAGGAGCCCCTCACTTACCTACCCCGGCCTCGCGACCCCCGCCCCCCAGGCTGTCGCGCGCGGAGTAGCTCGCGGATCCTTCCGGAATTCCTCTGCGCGACCGAGAGACCGTCATCTATCTCATCCAGGAGCCGGGAGGGGGACATCAGCTCGCCAACCTGACTGCGTCGCACCTCGTCGGCGAGACGCGCGTAGTCGCGCTGCAGCGTCTCGTTGACCCCCTGCACCTCGCGCAGCCCGCACACCAGCTTCTTGAGAAGCTTGACCTCCCTCCTCTTTAGCTCGCCTTGATCCACCTCAGGACCCAGGTAAGAGTCCAGCGAGCTTGGGGAAGGGAGGGGAGAGTAGTGGGATGCCCGCGACGATTCCTCGACAGCGGATTGACTGGGAAGAGCTGTGAAGGCAGGCGTCAGCAAGAAGAGAGGCAGGAAAAACCACATGAGGCAAGAAGTCAAGCAAGACTGACCAGACGAGCTCGGCAGCTCAATGGAGATGTGGGGAGGGATGAACCTCAGATCCTTCCCACGACCTGGGCCGCGAGCCCCCGGCGAGATGAGCTCGAATCCCGGGGTGGGGATGGCCCCCAGACCCGCCCCCGCGGCCACAACAGTTTGGTGAGGAGGAGAGGCGCGCACTGGCGAGTTCGGCCTCTGCGAGCTCACAGGCAGGATCCCAAAGAGAAGAGGTGGGTCTTGGGGACAGCTGCTCGGCGCCATGAACCGCGAGTCGGCGAGCGTGGTCTCGCCTCGCGGCGTGGGCTCTCGCGGCGAGACACCCCCGCCATCTGGTTGACCGTCCGGGTCGTCGCCGACTACGACAACCACTCTATCCTTCTCAAGAACAGTTCGAGTGGAAGAGCCAGTCTCGCGAGCCAGGGTGGCCCTCAGGTCGTTATAAATGGGCTCAGCCGCCTCAGGGAATGCCTTTGACCGCTTAGAACCGGGCTCGACAGAATCAACTTGAGGAGCTTTGGCATTGACCGCCGTCAGGGCGGCCACGCGAGCTGCAGAGGCTTGGCGAGCTCGGTTTATGCGCTCTTGGATCTCCTTAGGAAGAGGCATCTTGGCAGGGCTGGGGCAGAGGGAATAGCAAGAGTCAGGCAGGAGGGCAGATGCACATATATATAGCCGCAGGTGGACCCCACCCGAAGATTCCCTCTAACTCGCCAACCCGCGCTCGCCGCACACTTGGGGTTGGATGTTTCTTTCCGAGCTTTGACAAGCTCGAAAAGAGCGGGGATTGTGTACAACCCCGTGTCCGGCGAGCAAGGTCACCAGGGTATGGGCAGATCGGGCGGAGGACAATATGCGAGCTCGGCAGTGGAGGCGGCGAGCCCGAGCTCGACATCCATCGACCAGAGATCGACGTTCGGCGACCCCGATCTCGGCATTCGCCGAGCGAGCCGCAACTCGTGTCCTCGCAGTGGAGCCCGACAGCAGTAGGCGAGCAGAACATGCCGAGGTGGTCAAAGCTCCCCGGCTCGCCTGGATGTATGAGGTACTTTTTACTGTTTTGCCCTCGCTGGTCTGCCCATAGCCCTTCAAAATAGCGGAGTTTGGCTGTTGGCAGACCCATCCAAGAGTTTTCTGGTAATTTCAGGTCAGTTCTTTTGATTATTGGCAGTCCAGATCTCAACAACTATAAATAAGACCCAAGGGGTACCCCAGAAGACAGGTTTTTTCCAGTGCTCTCCTGCTCCAATCTTCAAGTGCTTTCTGAGGGTACCTTAGCTCGGCTTCTGGCTAAGGAGGGGAAGCGCTCTGAGATCTTCCGGGTTTGTGGTGGGACCTCCCTGCCGAGCCCTTGGGTCCGTGTCACCTTGTCTTCTTTGTTGTTTTGCTTGTAGGAGTGAAGTAGGCGCGAGACCACCCCTTCCCCAAGGGCGAACTCCACGGGAGATTGAGGAATCAGTTTCAACATGTGGCAAAAGAGCACTTCCTCCCACGGTCTTCATTTTGTTAAATGGGACGTCATATATAGGCCGGAGCTGGAGGGCGGTCTCGGACTTCGTTCGCTTCGCTGCTGGGAGGGGGCTTTGCGGGCCCGGCTGGCATGGGATTTGCTGCAGCAGCCGGAGTCCCTCTTTGGTTCTCTGTTCTCCGCTAACTACGGATTGAAGATTGGCTGTCTGTTGGGTACATTGGTCAAATGTACCTGATTTGAAGGAGCCTCACCCAACTCAATGATATACATCATAATGTATTTGATGTATGTTTGAGTTACTTGTGCAGGTTAAGAAAGTTCTGGACTGAAGCAAAAAGTTTCTAAGTCCATGTGTCGACACCCAGAGGGAAAGTGTCGACACTTAAGAAGGCTTGTGTTGACACCCAGACAAGCAGTGTCGACACTTGAAGTCATTGTGTCGACATCTGGGATGCAGAGTCGACACCAGACAGAAAGTGTCGACACTTGGAGCTGTGTCGACACTCAGTGAAGAAAAGTGCAGACAGAAAGTGTCGACACAAGGAGCTGTGTCGACACCCAGTGAAGCTGTGTCTACACCAGCAAGTGTCGACACTTGGAGCTGTGTCGACACTCAGCAAAAGTCTGCAGAGTCTAAGTACAAGTGTCGACACTCAACACAATGTGTCGACACTAAGCAGAAGAGTCAGCACTTGAAGCATGTGTCGACACATAACACAATGTGTCGACACTCAACAGAAGAGTCAACATTTGAAGTATGTGTCGACACCCAGAACAATGTGTCGACACACAGCTGAAGACTCAACACTTGAAGAAAGTGTCGACACATGGAGCTGTGTCGACACTTAGCAAAGAACAGAAAGAACAACAAATTATTCTAAGTACAAGTGTCGACACTATGGGAATGTGTCGACACTCAGCTGAAGTCTCAACAACAAGAAGGTGTATCGACACAAGGAGCTGTGTCGACACAAGGAGCTGTGTCGACACTCAGCAAGATTCAACATAGAAGACTATGTGTCGACACCAAGATGCAGTGTCGACACTTGACAGATTCAACACAAGAAGATGTGTCGACACAAAGGAGATGTGTCGACACATAGAAGAATTCAGCAAAAGCTAGAAGAACAAGTACTTGTGTCGACACTCAATTTCAGTGTCGACACATGAAGAAGAATCTGTGTCGATACATACAAGGATATGTGTCGACACCTTGTAGATTTGTGTCGACACTTACAAAGCATGTGTCGACACTTGGTCTCTAAGTGTCGACACTTAAAGACAGAAAGTCTCGACACCTACTGACTGTTAGAGATTTTCAAGAAGTGACTGGTTGACATGACAGCTGCCGATCCAGCCGGTCTACAGCAACTGTCAGAGATGTCAGAAGTCAGTTATGAACCGGACCAGCCAGTTATCATGAAGAAGGCCTATAAATATGCACCCACAGTTTACAGAAACTGGGTTGTTAAAAAGAGTTGATCAAGTGATTAACAAGTGGTACAGATTATTCAAGTAATCAGAAAAGTGATATACTGAGTATCAACACAAGAAGATCTTGCAGTCCAAGTGCAGATCTAAGAAGTTGGAGAGAGAGGGCTCCATCCAAGAAATCAGCCTCTAGAACTAGGCTGAGAAGAAGGATTCAGATTCAATTCTGATTCTTAAGAAGCAGAGGTCAAGGAACAACTGCAGAGGATTCAGTCTTATTTAGTTCTACTCAAGAAGCTTTGAAGAAAGCTAAGTCAGATTGGATCCAGCTGAGTTCTTTCAAGAACTCATCAAGAATCTCTCAACTCCCCTCTTATCTTTCTGAGTTGTAGAGTTATAATTTGTAATATCTTTTTTAACTTGTAGGATCCATTGGATCTGAGTGATTGTAAGCCTATATTTATAAAGGCTGAGGGTAGGGCTTGTTTGCCTGAGTGTAGGAGATAGAGATCTCTGAGTGTAGGCCTTGTTGGCTGAGTGTAGGCCTTGATTGGCTGAGTGTAGGCTTTGGGATAAAGCTGAGTTGTAAGGCTTTGGGCCTGAGGTAGGAACCAATTTGGGTTCTGAGACAGTGCAGGAGTTTGGCCGAATCTAGTACACTGCTAGATAGGCGAAGGGGGAAAGTGGATGTACCCATATCTTGGGGAACCACTATAAATCACTGTGTGCTGTACTGTGCTGAAATTATTGCTGTGTTTGCTGTGTTTGTTGTGATAAACTAGTTAGATTGCTGTGATATAACTGATTGCTGCCAATAAAGTTAGAAAAGGATTAGGTCACCTATTCACCCCCCCCCCCCCTCTAGGTGTTTAGGTACCATATCTTTCAAGTGGTATCAGAGGGAGGTTCCTCAAAAAGGACTAACAGTCTGAGGAGATCCTGTTTGGCAGATTCAGTGTAAGGCAATTCACAGATTCAAGAAATTCAAGAACATCAAGAAACATGGGTTCTTATGAGAATCGCAAGTAATTGGGTTCCATGAAATTACCCATATGCAGGAAGGAGATCTTTGGGATCTGGAAAGAGAGGGTAAGGCTATTTATGGAAGCCTCTGACCCTAAAATCTACATTACAGTTAAAAAAGGGCCTTATGTGCCAATGAAGATTTCAGTATTGGATGCAAACCAGAGAACTCCAAAGGATTTCTCTGAGATGACCAAGGATGAAATTGTCCTAGCCACCATGGACAAGAGGGCACAGAACATAATAGTGAGTGCCATTGATGATGCCACTTTTCAGAACTTAATTCACTGTAAGACATCAAAAGAGATGTGGGATACTCTCATTGTCTATATGGAAGGTTCTGAAGAAGTTAGGCAAGATAGGAAGTCCTTGCTAAATCAGGAGTATGAAAGCTTCAGGCAAGGAAAGAGTGATAGCATCACTGAGTGCTATAAGAAATTTTACAGAATAGTTAATGAACTCATGTCTTATGGAAGAGAGTTCACTAACTATGAACTAAATGACAAGTTCTTAAGGTCCCTAACCAAAGATTGGGACACCAAGATCTGTGCCATAAGAGAAATGGCTAAGTTGGGGGAAATTCCACCTCCCACACTGTTTGGCAAGTTATTGTCATATGAGATGCAGTTGACAGTAAGAAAAGAGGAGGAGAAATCAACAAGGACTGAGCACAAAGAAAGAACTGTTGCTTTCAAGACAGAAGTTCCCAGAAAGTGCAGAAATAAGTCTTCAACTCCACCTCCAGAGGTAGTTGAATCAGAGTCTGATGAGTCTGACAACACAAAGTCTAAGAGCAGTGAAAGTGATGAAGACTTTGCTGCTTTCACTAGACACTTTCAGAAGTTTTTGAAAAAGAAACAGTGGAGGTCAAGGCCTTCTACATCACAAGAAAAGGAAGACTCTTATCAGAAAAAGAGGTCTTCAAAGAATGACAAGAAAAGGACAAAATCAAGCAAGACAACTAGTTCAAAGATTGTTTGTTATTGCTGCAATAGACAGGGACATGTTATTGCAGATTGTCCAGAGAAGAGAAAGGAATCTGGTGACAGGAAAAAGACTCACTTCAAAGGAAAGAAAGAAAAGTCTTTTGTTGCTAAGAAGGAAAAGACTCTATCAGATATATCTTCTTCAGAAACTGAGTCTGAGGCTGAAGCCTACATAGGGCTGTATGCAGAAGAAGAAGAGGAAGAATTCATGGAGATCTTGGAATCAATTTATGAACAAGAAAACAGTCATTGCCAAGGGCTAATGACTTTGACAGAGAGTGCCAAAATCCTGGAGCAGCCAGGACCCAGTCAGGTACAAAGTTCAAGTTTAAATTCAGTTTCTTGTTCTAGTTCAGAATCAGATTTTTCTTCATCAAGTGATGAGAATATATCTGAGTCTGAGGAAGATATTCATCAGCTCATAGATGAATATAAGGTACTGTTGAGAGCCTACAAGAAAAGCAAGACCCTAGCCAAAAGTCAGGCAAAGGAGATTGCAGATCTCAAGGCTGTTGCAACAGATTTTGAGAAATAATTTGATCAAAAACTGAATGAGGTAGTCAGGCTGAAACACATTACTGTGATTCAGATGGGAACTATCACCTATAAGAATGATCAAATTAAGAGACTGGAGATCAATCTTCAGAAAGAAAGAGAGCTTGTTGCTAGGTTTTCAAAACCTAAATCAGTGCTACCTTTAATTGATGAATTTGTTCATCATAAAGGCAAGGCTGGACTGGGTTTTGTTAGACCTGCAGGGACTGAGCAGTCCAAGTCTAAGTCCAAGGGCAAAGCCCCAACATTCAACAAACCTGCTGTAGTCAAGACAGCCAAGGCAGTACCTAAGCAAAGGTACAACAAGTTTGAATGTTGGTGTTGTGACAAGATTGGCCATTTTGCAATGGACTGTTGGTACAATGTCAGTGCCAAGGTGAGTTGCAAGCTACCTGGTGGAAAGCCAGTAGGCAGCTTTATCAAGTTATAGACTAACAAGTACCAAGGACCCAAGATTGCTTTGGGTTCTAAGGTCCATTAATCTGTTTTGCAGGTGAGTCCAAGTGGCCATACCCCTACATGGTACTTGGATAGTGGATGTTCCAGACATATGACTGGAACTAGGGGACTACTGAAGGACTACATTCCAATCAAAAATGGTCCTAAAGTGACCTTTGGTGGTTCTGAAAAAGGAATCATCAAAGGGTTTGGTAATATTTCTTCAAACTTAGTTACCATTACTCAAGTGGCTTATGTTAAAGGGTTGAAACACAACCTAATAAGTATAAGTCAGTTAAGTGATGTAGGGTATGACATCTCATTTGTTAAAAATGGTTGTCATATCAAGAGGTCAAGTGATCAAGAGATCATCTTGACAGGTTATAGGAAGAGAAATGTCTACTGCCTAGACATTATGATTGAGAACAATGGTTCTCCAGTTTGTCTTGTAGCTGATGAGACAGTCTCTCATTGTGTCAAATGGCACAAGAGGCTGGCCCATCTTAACTACAAGACAATTAGCAAACTCTTTAGTAAAGAGTTAGTGAGGAATGGTCCTCAAGTTAAGTGTGTTAAAGATGGCATTTGCTCAGCTTGTCAAAAGGGCAAGCAGACTAAATCCACCTTTAGAAGCATAGATAACAAAGATGCTGTGAGGTGTTTGTACCTCTTGCATTTGGATCTCTTTGGTCCAATGTCAGTTCACAGCTTAGGTAATAAGGTCTATACCCTTGTAGTTGTAGATGACTACTCAAGGTTTTCCTGGGTGTTCTTCTTAAGACAGAAATCTGAAACACCTAGTGTCTTCTACAGCTTTGTCAAGCAAATTCAGAATGAACTTAATAGTACTGTGGTCAAAATTAGAAGTGACCATGGTACTGAGTTTCAATCTGAAAGCATGACAAAACTATGTGAAGAATTTGGGATATTTCAAGAATTCTCTTCACCTAGAACACCTCAGCAAAATGGCATTGCTGAGAGGAAAAATAGGACCTTGATAGAAGCTGGTAGAACCCTACTAAGTGATACATCATTGCCAGAGTATTTCTGGGCTGAAGCAGTTAACACTGCATGTCATGTTATAAATAGGGCTACCATCACTAAAGGGCTAAACAAGACCCCCTATGAAGTAGTGAAAGGCAGGAAACCAAACCTATCCTATTTTAGGATCTTTGGTTGTAAATGCTTCATACTTAACAATGGGAAGTCTTACTTAACTAAGTTTGCTGCCAAGTCCCAAGAGGGAATTTTTGTTGGGTACAGCAACAATAGTAAGGCTTATAGAGTATACAACTTGACTACACAAGTTGTAGAAGAATCAGTGCATGTAGTTTTTGATGAGACAAAACTTATTAATAATGAGTTGTCTAGCAATGTATGCAGCCCCACAGGTTTGACAAAGACAATGGACAAGCTGACTATAGAAGAAGTGCCTGCTGCAAGACAGCAAGGAGAGGAGAGTAGCTGCTGTCCAGGGGGAGAACTACATGTGCCAGTTGCTGAAGAAATCCAAGGTATACAGCATGATGCAGATGCTGAAGTGGTTCAACCTGAAGTGAGGATGCCTCCAGCCCACAGGCATCTTAGAGATCATCCAGTAGAGCTGATTATTGGAGATCCAAGACAAGGAGTACAAACCAGGAGTAGAAACATGAATGCTGCAATCTATTCCAGCTTTTTGTCTCAAGTTGAACCTAAAAGATTTGAAGAAGCAATACAAGATCCACAATGGACTGAAGCTATGCAAGAAGAGCTAAATCAGTTCAAGAGGTGCAAGGTCTGGGAATTGGTTCCTAAACCTAAAGACCACAATGTAATAGGAATTAAGTGGATCTACAGGAATAAGATGGATGAACAAGATGTCATCATTAAGAATAAAGCTAGACTGGTTGCTAAAAGATATAGGCAAGAAGAAGGTATTGATTTTGATCAAACCTTTGCTCTAGTAGCCAGACTAGAAGTCATAAGGATGTTCTTGGCCTATGCAACCTATCAAGGATTCAAGGTATACCAAATGGATGTCAAGTCAGCATTCCTAAATGGTAATTTGAAAGAAGAAATCTATGTGGAGCAGCCTGCAGGTTTTGTTGATCCAACTCTACCTCATTATGTCTATAGACTTAGGAAAGCTTTATATGGGTTAAAGCAAGCCCCTAGGGCTTGGTATAAAACCCTATCTAGTTTCCTCATTGAGAACAAGTTCTCAAGGGGGAAAATAGATAAGACTCTATTCCTTAGGGAATCTAGAGGCAAAGTCATACTAGTCCAAATATATGTAGATGACATTATATTTGGGTCTACTGAAAGCAGCCTTTGCAAAAAGTTTGCAAAACTTATGCAAGGTCAGTTTGAAATGAGTAGTATGGGAGAGCTGAAGTTTTTCTTGGGTCTCCAAGTTAAACAGACTGAAAATGGTTTATCCATTTGTCAGTCAAAGTTCACTCTAGAACTCATAAGGAAGTATGGTATGGATTCATCCAGTACCATGAAGACTCCTATGGGGTCAAGCATGTCTCTTAGCAAGGATGATGCAGGGAAACCTGTAGATAAAACCTTGTATAGAAGGATAGTTGGCTCCCTACTATACTTGACTGCTAGTAGACCAGACATCATGTATGCTACATGTGTTTGTGCAAGGTATCAAGCCTGCCCTAAAGAGTCTCACTTGACTGCAGTCAAGAGAATTTTGAGATATCTAAAGGGCACTCCCTATCTAGGCCTCTGGTACCCTAGGAATGGAGACTTTGATCTAACAGGTTATTCAGATGCAGACTTTGCAGGATGCAAAGAGGATAGAAAGAGTACTATTGGAACCTGTCAATTCCTAGGTGGGAGACTGATTTCATGGAGCAGCAAAAAGCAGACTAGTGTGGCAATCTCCACAGCTGAGTCAGAGTATGTGGCTGCAGGAAGTTGCTGTGCTCAACTTCTGTCGATTCAACATCAGCTAGAGGACTATGGATTTCAGGTAAGTAGAACTCCACTTTTCTGTGATTCTACAAGTGCTATTTCAATAGCTAATAACCCTGTATCTCATAGTAGAACAAAACATATTGAGATTAAATATCACTTTCTTAGAGAACATGTAGAAAGAGAAGATATTTCACTTGAATATGTTAAAACAGATGAACAAGTAGATGATATGTTTACTAAGCCCCTAGAAGAAGCTAAGTTCAATAGATTCAAAATTGAACTAGGAATGATAAACTTAGACTAAGTTTGCAGAATATAAAATTGGCCAAGTAAAAAGGTGTCGACACATAGACAAGTCTATGTCGACACAGAATAGTGGTGTCGACACTTCAGGAAAAAGGTGTCGACACATCTAGGAATGTGGTGTCGACACTTCAGAATGTTAGTATCGACACATGTCAAGTAGGTGTCGACACATCCAATATGGTGTCGACACTTATATTTTACTCAGAATTTTCTAAGTAAAAGTCTCGACGATGTGTCGAGTTATGTTGTGTCGACACATAACCAAGTGTCGACACATAATATCTGTTGACTAAACTTGTGTCGACACATGTGTGTCGAGACATTATAAGTCAGTGTCGACACTTATTGCCAATGTCGACACATGTTGAGTTAGCTGTCCCGCCTGTTCATCTTCAAAATCAGAAAGGTATAAATAGGATTCTGTCTTTGTTTGTCGACACGCTTTCAAAGTTTCGAGACCAAAACTATTGTGTCGACACTTCTCTTTTCTAAAGATAAATTCTCCAAACCCTAATGGCTCCTAAGCTTGAGGAGAACGTGAACGAGGGCTATGAGCTGGTGCGCGGCGCGTTCGACGACGCAGATCAAGAAATCCAATTGGTGATAACCCTAGTCGCCAATTCTGGACTCGAATACTTGGTTTCAGAACCAACAAAGATTTGGAAGAAGGAAGTTCTTGAATTCCTTAATGGAGCTGCTGTAGATGAATCTGGATACAGAATCAAATCCAGAGTTCATGGGACTAAGGTCAAGGTTTCACCAAAGAATCTGAGGAAGGTACTCCAGCTACCTAAAACTTAAGATGAAGAGCAAGTAACTGCTTCAAAGATCAGGGAAGCCTTAACCTGGTGTGGTCTTGATCCCAAGATGAAGATAGGATCAGTATTCAACAGGAAAGGTATGAATAATCAAGGAAAATTCATGTCTGAAATTGTGGGCAAGGTTATTCTCAGTAAGCCAGGAGGGCATGACAGGGTGTCTGCCTCTATGTTTGAAATTATGGCCAGAATAATCTTTACTCTAAGAACAGACTGGTCTCTAGTGGTTTTTGACAAAATCAAGGAGAGCTTGAAGAAGCCCAATCTGGGCAGAATTATAAGTCTCTACCTAACTGGTATAATACCAGAGGTAATGAGCAATGCTGCTGGAAGCAAAATCAACCACATGAGGAAGATGGACCAAAGGATATTTTCCAGATGGGACAGAGTGTTGTCCAAGGAAGTGGCAACCCCAGAGAAGCCAGTTACTGAGAAGGAGATTCCTCCTAAGAAGAAGAGAAAAACTGCTGCTGTGGCACAAGAGTCCTCCAGCAGTTCTGATAGTGAAGAACATGTTGTCTTCACTCCTGATGCTCAAGAGGAAGTGGATGCAGAGAAGACCCCTGCTGCTCAAGATGTAGCTGAGATTCAGGGGGAGCTGCCTCAAGCTAGCCCCATCCATAGGGATCACAGCCAGGGGGAGCTTCCAGTAGTAGAAGAACCATCTACTCTGGACAGTGAGCAAGCCACCATCATTATCCAAGAGGTACTCACTGACTTAAAAACTTTAGACTATATTATAGAAGATGTTAATTTGTCTGATGTCCATCAGCAAACTCAGCTAGACAGTCAAGTTCCCGATGTTGTTTTAGAAGACAAATCTGTTGAACAAGAAGTGGTACCTGAGTCAGTGGTTGCAGAGCAAAGACTGTCTCCAGCTCCATCTCCACCTGAATATACAATGGAGGATTTATTCCTAAATCTAGATCAAGAAGATTTTGATATGGACAAGGATGCTGCTGCTGAAGATAAGAGTGCTGCTGCTGAGGGGGAGCACATGGAAGTTCTGGAAGAGCCTATTAGGCAAGAAACTGAAAAGGCAACTGCTGTGTAAGCTGACAAACCTCAAAGCCCTAAGTGTACAACCCTGTGTCCGGCGAGCGGGCCCAGCCAGGGAGGTTGAGCGGGCCTGACCCCGCAACCCGCACCCGGGCGGCAAAACGGGTAAGGTCGACAGAAAGGCCGGCTCGCTCCCGCCCATCTCAGGCGAGCGGGCGGGCGACCCGCGGCGAGCGAGCGAGACCCGCGGTTGGTGATCCGCCGGTCAACCCCCCCACGCGCGAAGGCTGCCGATCCGCCCGACGGAAGACAGGCAGCTCGCCCATACCGGCTCGCACTCGCCCAGTGAGGATGGACGAGTCCCAGAGCCAGGTCGCGCCCGCCTCTCGCGGGTGGAATCAGAGGCGAACTGAATCCCCATGGGTGCGAATAACTATTCAGAACAGCGGAGCCTGGCTGTTGGCAGACCAGGTTGGACTGCGCATAGCTATCCAAAACAGCGGAGTTTGGCTGTTGGCAGACCCAACCAGGGGCCTTTTTGGTATTTCCAGGTCAGTTCTTTTGGTTATTGGCAGTTCAGATTCTGAAAATCTATAAATAAGACCCAAGGGGTACCTCAGAGGGCACGCTTTCAGTGCCTCCTTGCCCTCATTCTCAAGTGTTCTCGGAGGGTACCTTAGCTCGGCTCTTGGCTAAGGAGGGGAAGCGCTCAGAGATCTTCCGGGTTTGTGGTGGGACCTCCCTGCCGAGCCCTTGGGTCTGTCCTTTCTTGTCTCTCTCGTTGTTTTTCTTGCAGGTGCGAAGTAGGCGCGAGACCACCCCTTTCCCAAGGGTCGAACTCCACAAGAGGCCGGTTTCCGGTTTCAACACTAAGGAAAGGATTGAAATAGCCAGCACTTCAGAATCTGAAGAAGATGAGACTGCAAAGGCTAAGAAGAAGAAACTATATGTTTTTAAAAGAAGAAGCCAGAGTTACAAGAAAGCCTTGCAATCTATTGCTCCACAGCCTATAGTTCAACAAGCTCCAACAGTTGATTATAGTGCTTTGATGATTGTCATGCAGATCAAGTTGGATGAGCAAAGGAAGGCAATAGAGGCTTATGTGGATGAAGGGCACAAGTCCCTACAGTTTGATCTTGCACAAGATATAAAATCTATAAGGTTTGAAATGAACCTGAACAAGAAGGAGATGACTGACTGCTTCCACAAGGGTGGGAATGCAGTAGTCTATTTGGCAACTCATCAGGAGAAGATCAAGGCTCAGGTAGATGAAATAGCATTAAAGCAAGGATATGTGCTGGAGAATCAGTTAAGAATGAATGATAATTTGACTGCCTCGCATAATGCTATAGTCACTGAGTTGAAGAATAAGACTGCTGAACCTTCAACATCTACTGCTGCTGCTAAGGCTGACTTTGATAAGAAATTTCAAGCTGAGATTACTGCTGTCAAGACTGCAATTCAAGATTCCCAGAAGGCCATCTCTGAACAGCTCACTAAGCTTAAACCATTTTTCAAAGAGGGAATCAGATACTTGGACAGTCAGATAAGGTTTCAAAAGGATGATGTCAGAGACCATATGGACAGAGAAGTCATAAAGGGGGAGAGGGTATTAGTCAAAGCTAGCTCTGACCATGCCAAATGGAATCTAACTCCATCAGAGCTACACTGAGCTATCCTCCACTTTGTGATGATGATAATGTGGCTGAATCAGGAATTCAAACTGCATATCTTGGAGGTGAACAAGTAGAAGTAGCTCAAGTGATTTATCCACCTCCAGATTTTGACATGGTTCAAGCAGATGTCAGCACAATGTATAGCCCAACTGAGGGCAAGGCCAATGTTCATATTGAGAAGGTTGTTCAACCTATTTCTGAAGCTCTGCAAGAGGCTCTGAACAAAGAAGAAGAGACAAGGTTGTCTAAAAAGAGGTTTAGGGAACAAACAGAACAAAAGCCAGATTTTGAACAATGGAGCCCTACCTCTAGAAATATAATTCTAACTGCCTGGAAAGCTGCCAAAGACAACATGAATGACAGGAACAAATGGTTCTCTGAGGCAGAATGGAGAAAGCATGAGATCAGGCAGGAGGCTATAGTACAATTCAGAAGGAAGGCTAAGATGGGAAAGCTACCTCCTACTGCTGTGGAGCCTAGAAAGTACTTCCCCAAGCCATATCATTATTTTGAGAGACAGAAAATCAAAGCAGAAGAGCTGAAGAAGAAGGACTTAAAAGGAAAGAAGCCTGCTGATGCTGCAACTGTTGAAGCCCCTATCAAAGCTCAAGTCCAAGCTGGAAAGGGAATTGTTATCAAGGAACCTGATCAGAAATAGATTAGGATTTTACTTGAAGTTTATGTTGCAATCCTTTTTAATGTAAAACATTTTTGTAAAACATTGAAGATGTATAAGAAATATGTTAGAACAATATATGATAAATATATTTCATGATTGTTCTGTAAATGTGTCTATTTCTTGATTGTTCTGAAATGATGAATGTGTATACTTGTGTGTATTTCTACATGTTTATGTTTACCCTGCTGAATATAATCTGCTGTACATCATTTTGTAATTTTAATTATGGATGGTGTATATCATTGACTAAGGGTTATGACTTCTCCAAATAGGGGGAGATTGTTGGGTACATTGGTCAAATGTACCTGATTTGAAGGAGCCTCACCCAACTCAATGATATACATCATAATGTATTTGATGTATGTTTGAGTTACTTGTGCAGGTTAAGAAAGTTCTGGACTGAAGCAAAAAGTTTCTAAGTCCATGTGTCGACACCCAGAGGGAAAGTGTCGACACTTAAGAAGGCTTGTGTCGACACCCAGACAAGCAGTGTCGACACTTGGAGTCATTGTGTCGACACCTGGGATGCAGAGTCGACACCAGACAGAAAGTGTCGACACTTGGAGCTGTGTCGACACTCAGTGAAGAAAAGTGCAGACAGAAAGTGTCGACACAAGGAGCTCTGTCGACACCCAGTGAAGCTGTGTCTACACCAGCAAGTGTCGACACTTGGAGCTGTGTCGACACTCAGCAAAAGTCTGCAGAGTCTAAGTACAAGTGTCGACACTCAACACAATGTGTCGACACTAAGCAGAAGAGTCAGCACTTGAAGCATGTGTCGACACTCAACACAATGTGTCGACACTCAACAGAAGAGTCAACATTTGAAGTATGTGTCGACACCCAGAACAATGTGTTGACACACAGCTGAAGACTCAACACTTGAAGAAAGTGTCGACACATGGAGCTGTGTCGACACTTAGCAAAGAACAGAAAGAACAACAAATTATTCTAAGTACAAGTGTTGACACTATGGGAATGTGTCGACACTCAGCTGAAGTCTCAACAACAAGAAGGTGTGTCGACACAAGGAGCTGTGTCGACACTCAGCAAGATTCAACATAGAAGACTATGTGTCGACACCAAGATGCAGTGTCGACACTTGACAGATTCAACATAAGAAGATGTGTCGACACAAAGGAGATGTGTCGACACATAGAAGAATTCAGCAAAAGCTAGAAGAACAAGTACTTGTGTCGACACTCAATTTCAGTGTCGACACATGAAGAAGAATCTGTGTCGAGACATACAAGGATATGTGTCGACACCTTGTAGACTTGTGTCGACACTTACAAAGCATGTGTCGACACTTGGTCTCTAAGTGTCGACACTTAAAGACAGAAAGTCTCGACACCTACTGACTGTTAGAGATTTTCAAGAAGTGACTGGTTGACATGACAGCTGCCGATCCAGCCGGTCTACAGCAACTGTCAGAGATGTCAGAAGTCAGTTATGAACCGGACCAGCCAGTTACCATGAAGAAGGCCTATAAATAGGCACCCACAGTTTACAGAAACTGGGTTGTTAAAAAGAGTTGATCAAGTGATTAACAAGTGGTACAGATTATTCAAGTAATCAGAAAAGTGATATACTGAGTATCACCACAAGAAGATCTTGCAGTCCAAGTGCAGATCTAAGAAGTTGGAGAGAGAGGGCTCCATCCAAGAAATCAGCCTCTGGAACTAGGCTGAGAAGAAGGATTCAGATTCGATTCTGATTCTTAAGAAGCAGAGGTCAAGGAACAACTGCAGAGGATTCAGTCTTATTCAGTTCTACCCAAGAAGCTTTGAAGAAAGCTAAGTCAGATTGGATCCAGCTGAGTTCTTTCAAGAACTCATCAAGAATCTCTCAACTCCCCTCTTATCTTTCTGAGTTGTAGAGTTATAATTTGTAATATCTTTTTTAACTTGTAGGATCCATTGGATCTGAGTGATTGTAAGCCTATATTTATAAAGGCTGAGGGTAGGGCTTGTTTGCCTGAGTGTAGGAGATAGAGATCTCTGAGTGTAGGTCTTGTGGCTGAGTGTAGGCCTGGATTGACTGAGTGTAGGCCTTGATTGGCTGAGTGTAGGCTTTGGGATAAAGCTGAGTTGTAAGGCTTTGGGCCTGAGGTAGGAACCAATTTGGGTTCTGAGACAGTGCAGGAGTTTGGCCGAATCTAGTACACTGCTAGATAGGCGAAGGGAGAAAGTGGATGTACCCATATCTTGAGGAACCACTATAAATCACTGTGTGCTGTACTGTGCTGAAATTGTTGCTGTGTTTGCTGTGATAAACTAGTTAGATTGCTGTGATATAACTGATTGTTGCCAATAAAGTTAGAAAAGGATTAGGTCACCTATTCACCCCCCCTCTAGGTGTTTAGGTACCATATCTTTCACTGTCCTTCCTTCAATCGAGTGGACTCCCCGGCTTTGGCAACGCTCCGGCATGGGCTCTCCTCCTTGTCTTCTATTATTCGCTGGCAGATTGGGAACGAGAGCAAGGTTCATGCCCTACACGACACCTGGATTTTTGATTTTCCCTTGAGTCGCTGGCCCACCTTTGTGGACTCGTCTTCTCTTGAGGACCTTTATGTGAAGGATCTTCTGGACGAGGATGGTGGTTGGCGGATCGGACTTCTTGACTAGCTGGTTGGCCATGACCTGCGGCTCACCATTGGTCAGCTGCCTCGGACGGTGGGGGAAGACACTCTGGAATTGCTGTATCAACTCAGCGACAGGTCCATTTCGTCGCTCTCTTATAACCTCCCTCCTTCCCCCACTACTTCTGACTGGGACTGGCTTCATCGGCTCCGTCTCCATCCGCGCGAGAAGCTCTTTTGGTGGCGATTTGGATGGGATGCCTTGCCGACCTGCGCTTAGCTGTCTCAAAAAGGTCTAGCGGATTCTGATCTGTGCCCATGGGGCTGTGGGACTGTCGAGGATCGTGACCACCTTGTCGGTGGATGCTCCAGGCTGATGGCTGTCGGGCAGGAACTCCAACGGTGGGGCGTTCTCATACCAAGTGGCTGGACGTGGGAAGATTTTCAAAGAGCGGTGTTGCATGGCGGGATGCCGACACTGGCTGCTGTGCGTCTTCTCTGCTATGCCATCTACCAGTGTTGGCGTGCTCGTAATGCCAAACTGCACAACCAGGAGGTCGGGACACCCATGGTGATTGCTGCTACTATTATGGAGAATCTTGCTCTCTTTGACAAAGCTCGCAAGCTAGGATGTTGGGGTACCAACCGGCCCTCGGGGCTGTTTCGCTCTCCCTCTTGGTGCCCCCACCGTCTGGTTGGATCAAGGTCAATGTGAACGGATCTCTCTTACCTTCTAGGCGCGCTGGGATCGGGATTGTGGTCCGTTCGGACGCTGGTTTGTTGCTGGTGGCCGCTGGTTTTGCTTGGGAGCACTGAGATCCGGGTCGGGTGGAGCTTGAAGCCGTTCTGGCTATCCGTCGGGTTGTGCTGCCAACTCTTTTCGAGGCCTGGGGCGTGATTATTGAAGGTGATGCCGCTATCATTGACTTCTGCCGGGCTGCTGCTTTGAACTCCGCCCGCCCTTCCAGCCTTCTCCCGGACGTGGACCTCTCCTTCCTTTTTGACTTCTCGGCGGTGCGCTTCGAGCACGTCCGACGTGAGGCCAACAAGGCAGCCCACCACTGTGCCCAGCTAGCTGTGTCCGGAGACTTTCTGTGGGCTTTTGGCCCTGAAGCGGATGCTCCCTTTCTTCAGCTCGTGGCAAAGGATTGCCGAGGGTTAGAGGGCTTCCTAGTGAGAGAAAGTGAGGGAGCGGTGGCGGCGTGGACGTGTGCTGCAGCGGTGGCGGCGTTGCTGGGTGGCGGTTTGGCTTCGGCGTGGTGAAGGCGTGGGGTGGCTGCTGCGCGGTGGTGGTGGTCTGTGTGGACGTGTTTTTGTTTGGCGGCGGATTTGTTGTGTGTGCTGTACGGCAAGCCATTTCCTCCCGTTTTTGTGTGTGCTGTTTCCCTCCTTCCAGATCGGGTAAGGTCAGCTGCTTTTCCTTCATTTTGGTGCGGCTACAGTGGGCTGCGGCCCTAGGCATTGGTGCCATCGGTAAGAAACGCAAGAATAACGAGCCTGCGGCGCCTGTACTTGAGAAGGTGTTGAGTCCAGTGCCATCTCCACGAATTTGGCCGGCTTCATCGGAGGCCCAGGACAGTCCAGATGACTCTTCATCTCTCTCCCGCCGTTCAGTTTCGTCAAAGGCCGACATGGATATCTTGTGTCTTCAGAGCAAGAAGATAATCCCTCTGATCAAAGTTGCCCGGAAGGTGTTTGTCAAAATGCCACAGAGAAACTTCCAGAAAATGTAACCACATCTAAAAAGCTGGCTGTCAGCTCGTTGAATCAACTAGCCACGCCATTTGTTCCTGGATTTATTGAGGCTATAATGCAGGCTATAATGCTAATTTGCGGGAGTTCCAACAACCTCCAAATGACTGCTAACCAACTCCAGCTGCCTCCCAATGTTCAGCCTGCTCCGCCCTTGAAGAAACCAACAATCCCATCGAAGATGCCGTACGTCTGGGCCAGACATAAGCAATCAGAGTTTTCACTTAAAGCAGAGCCAGAAGATATCTACCTAAAAATGGAGTCATCTCCATGGATGAGGAAGAGGCGGCCAATGTTCGAAGAAGATTTGACAATGCCCTGGTGGGTCGTGTTGTGGGCAAGACCTTTAATTATGATTGGCTAGCAAAGCAATTGCATGACAAATGGGGCGCATACGACGGCTTCCGTATCAATGATCTTGGCTTCGGGTGCTTTATTCTCTTCTTTGCTAACAGAGAAGCTAGAGATTCGGTATGGTTTGGTGGACCTTGGCATGTTGCTGGGTGTGTTGTGGGCCTTGACCAATGGACCGATGGCTTCATCCCCTCGTTGAATCCCCACATGTTTGTTCCAACGTGGGTCTGTTTTCCTTGTTTGCCGCTACAATTTTGGTGGGAAAAGAACTTACGCAGAATTTCAACGGCAATAGGCGAGCCCCTTTATATTGATGCCTTTACGAAGTCTATATCATGAACACTCTATGCTCGAGTTTGCGTAAAGAGGAACTTTGCAAAACCGTTGCTGGGCGGCATTTGGCGCAACAGTAACGCAACCGGCAACTTCTTTCAAAAGGTAATATAGAAGGAATTTCCACTCTATGCAATGATTGTGGCTTAGCTTCTCACGGCGACGATCCATGTGCCCCTCCCTCGGAAACTATTAAAAATGTTGATGAAATCCCAGTAGACCCAAAAGCTGGGCTCGATGGTTGGACCTGCGTCCCCTCAAGAAGGCCAATATCAAAAAATCAGAAGATACCGGACCGCGCTTGGGTTCGGAAAGAGGGGCCCAAAAAGATTGCAGTTAACTCACAAATGGCTCCAGATTATCCGCCCCCGCTGGGAGGCTCTGCGGAAATTGCCAATCCCCTTCTAAAAACTGTGTCAGCGGAAATTATAGTGTCAGACACTTTGGGGAGGCGGCCAGTTATAGCCACTGACAAGGATGTTGAACAAGAGGCAGCTTCAAGTGACGAGGAAGGCCAGGATTACAACAGGGTAGCTGCAGGAATTCAAGTAATCTCCCCGGATTCACAGCAGGACAACCACTTTTATGCGAAGAATAAGGCATCCAGGACGTCAGCCCGACTTGAGAAAGCATCTTCAAAAAAGATTAAAACCAGCGAAGAATACTTAGCTGATGATGATAGGCGCTCTATCTCGCAGTCCAGGAAATCAAGACAAAGGAACAAGCAGACGAAATTTGAGAATCATTCTGATGGTGCGGGGGCCTCCCCTACACAACAATGACGGGCATACTATTTTGTAATTGCCGGGGGGCTAGCAAGCTCACCTCCCGTGCATACTTGCATGAGCTTGTCAGAAAGCATCGCCCCATTGCTGTCCTTCTACTTGAAACACGAAAACAAGCATTTACACGCCAGGATATTAACAGGCTAATTGGGCGCCACTGGAGTTTTGAGGTCGTCCCATCACAAGGTAAATCCGGCGGAATTATTCTCTTATAGCTTAACGACATAATACAAGTCAGCATCATCAACAAAAGTCAACAGTTTTTATCCGCCTCCATTTTTTCCCCCCTGGGTGGAGTATGGCAGCTGGGAGCTGTATATGCTAGTAAGTACCTACACCGTCGACGGGAGGTGTGGGAGGAGTTTTCCAAACTTGACATGTCAATCCCCACCATAATCGGTGGCGACTTCAATTGCGTTCTTCGGGCCAATGAAAAAAGAGGCGCATATGCGGTCAACTTGAACAAGGGACCCCTCGAATTTGCTAATTTCATATCTTTATGCAATCTCCATGAAATCCCTTTTTCTGGAAATGCCTTCACCTGGTGCAACAACTCAAGCCCGGCGACCAGGATTCTCTCTAGACTTGACCGTGTCTTACTTAGCTCGTCGGCACTATTGACATTTCCTGGATCCATGGCTCATCATTTACCCAGAATTGGTTCAGACCACTCTCCAATTATCTTAGAATTGGAAAAGATGAATTTCCATTCTGCGGGCCGCTTGAAATTTGAAGAGGTGTGGCTCTTGGCTCCGAACGCATATTCGGTGTCCCATGGAGCTTGGATGAAAGCTACGGCAGGGAGTCCGGGACAGATTCTGGCCACTAAATGTTCAAGGACTATAAAGATATTAGCACGATGGAGTAAGTTCAACGTCTCGACCGAAAAAAAAAGCACAAAAGGTGGAAGAGGAAATAAAGCACTTGCAGCTTATTGAGGCCTCTAGACCATTGGATGAATCAGAACTAATGAATTTGAGGAGTCTTGTTGCAAACTATAATGAAATCCAAACAAAAATTGAAGCCTGGTGGTGGCAGCGGGCAAAATGCGATTGACACATCAACGGGGATCGTAACTCCGCCTTCTTCCATGCGGCGGCGACCAAACGAAAACATGAAAACAGGATCTTCTCCCTCCATCTTGGCGAGGAAATAATAACAGATGAAAACCGAATTGCACCAGAGTTTGTCACCCATTTTACTTCGAGATGGTCGCTAAGGGATGACACGCCGGTTGATGATCTACCGAGTCCGCCAAATACAATAAACGATACCCAGGCCCAAAGCCTCCTATCCCCCATTACTGATGCTGAAATTAAGCGCGCAGTTTTCTCGTTTGGCCGGAACAAAGCACCGGGTTTTGATGGAGTCTCTCATTAATTCTTCACACACTTCTGGAACTTCACAATAACGGAAATTACAGCTGCTGACAAGGACTTTTTCATGACTGGCTGAATGGAACAAGCATGGAAGGACACTCTTGTTCTCCTTATCCCAAAATGCCCCAATGCCAACAAGCCGGAACTATTCCGACCGATCAGCCTGTGCTCGTCCGTCTATAAGATTACTTCAAAAATTATTGCAAACCGAATGAAACCGCTACTGGGCAATCTAATTTCTGATGAACAAGCGGCGTTTGTCCCTGGAAGGTTACTCTCCGACCATTGCTTAGTGGCTCAAGAATTTCTCCACCGTCTACACACTACGGAAAGTAAACATGGATATATGGCGGTCAAGCTTGATATGGAAAAAGCTTTCGATATAGTTCAATGGAGCTTTGTTCGTCGTGCTCTTCAGGCCTTCAAATTTCCTCCAGCATGGACAAACATAATTATGGAGTGCGTCACTTCTCCACGCTATGGTCCTCTCATCAATGGGGCAAAAGCTGACTGGATCAACGCCACCTGCGGTCTAAGGCAGGGGTGCCCTCTCTCCCCCTACCTATTTGTATTATGCTCCAAATTCCTATCAATTCTCATCAAACAAAGCCTCCACCCCGGCCTGGGGATAAAGGTCAGTCCTTCAGCCCAAAGAATTTCACACTTATTATTTGCTGATGATACTCTTTTATTTGGCACGGCGACCTCCGGGACTGCTAAGGAACTATCGGCCATCCTCTTACGCTATTGCTCCATGTCGGGAGAGGCAATAAACGCTAATAAATCCAACGTCTTATTTGGTCCAAAAGTTCCCCCAAGATCCAGAAATAACATCATCGCAGAATTGGGTCATAAAAGGGTCCATTGACTTAATTACCTGGGCATCAAGCTTCGCCCAGGAAGACTTCGTTCTAGTGACTTTGATGGAATTCTTGAGCACATGTCTCGCCAAATCAAAAGTTGGGGGGGGGGGGGGGCGCCATCTCTCTCTAGCCGGCCGGACCACCTTAATCAAAAGCTCACTAGCGGCCATACCGCTTCATGCCCTTGCTAACTCGCCGGTGCCAGCCTCAATTCTGTCCAAGATAAATACTTTGCTCAAAAACTACCGATGGTCCGACTCTGATAGTAGGCGGGCCATCCATTATGCTCGCTGGGAGGACGTTTGCTTACCCAAAGAGATGGGCAGCCTTGGCATAAAAAACATGACAACCTGGAGGCAAGTCTGTATGGGAAAAATTGCAGCTCGTGTATTAAGAAAGGAAGACTCGCTTTTGGCGCGCACTTTTGGAAGAAAATATGGAAAGTTGGACCTCTTCAATCGGAAAAGATCACATTCAAAAATCTGGAAAACAATATGCCTGGGATCCCAAATAATGGCAAAACACACCTTCTGGTTAATTTGCTCGGGACGCACCGTCTCAACTCTGAACGACGCCTGGCTTAGCCATCTCCCCATTGCGAAATGGACCATATTTGTTAGCATTTCCTCCTTACCTGATCACGTTGATGGCCTTCTAACTGAAGCCGGCCAATGGGAGGATGCCCGACTCAACAATTTTGGAGCAGAACTCATTAACTCCATCAAAATTTTGCCTCGACTTAATGCGCGTGATGCTGATCAGCTTGTTTAGGCCCATACTGAGAAAGAGACAATGGCTGCTGCTGCAGTCTACAATGCTGAATGCCTACCGTCCACCTTATCCAGCCGAAACAGCTGGAAAATCAAGTCTCAGCCTCGAATGTTAATGCACATTTGGCGTGCCACCAATAACTTACTCCCTACCTATGCATGGCTATGTTATCACCACCTGCGCAACAATGCTATGTGCCCATGGGGCTGCGATGTTGATGTAACGACTGAACACATGCAAAGCAGCTGCCGTTTCTTTGCAAAAATTATAATGGAAGGATCGCGCCTCGGCATACCAGCCAACATTTTGGACAGAAATCATTTGGAGTTCTTTGACAGTGAATTGCCAACCGGAATTGAGCCAGAAATCGCCACCTTTCTTGCATCTATATTGTATTATACTTGGAAAGCACGGAACTGCTACATACACGGTGAGCCATACATGCAACCAACTACAATCCTGATTAATGCTTTACGTGATACATCGCGCGGACACTGGTCGTCTCATTGTAACCCACAATCTACTTGGACGCCCCCGCCCGTCGGACGGATCAAAATTAATTTTGATGGTTCGGTTATGGAGAACAATGCCGCCGACTTGGGTTGTGCCATCCGGGATCACGAGGGATGCCTAATGGCTGTCGTGGGGGTCAAACAAAGAAGCAGATCGGTAAGTATGACAGAATTCGTGCTGCCCACGCCGCTCTAAATCTCGCTTCCCAACTTGACGTCGAATACATTGGAGCAATCCTGGAGGGGGACTCATCCGACGTTTGTTCAAGGCTAAACATAATTCTTGCTGGAGGTTATATTGAGGATGGTGAAGCATCCATGTCCCGTCTTCTTCTTGCTCTCCCGACAATAGCTATCTCCCTTATAAGCCGCAAGGCAAACTTTGTGGCAGACCACCTAGCTAAGAATGATTGTCTTTTAGATTTTGAGTGGGCTAGGGGTATTCCCCTAACCACGTCTTTGACGCAGCTTTTGGCGCATGATGCTAGCTATCTGTAGTTCCTTTATTATTGCTTAATATATTAGGCTATAGCCAAATTTCAAGGAACCCAAAAACTTTGGGATATTCAAGGAACCCAAAAACTTTGGGATATTCAAGGAACCCAAAAACTTTGGGTGAGTGTTTTTAGAGATTGGAGAGAGTGTTTCTAGAGAGAGAACAACCAGGTGTGGGCTGCGGTGCCAGCGTTGCGGTGGCGGCGGGGCTATTGCTGGAGGCCGTGTGGGGGGTTGGCGGGTTGGGTGTGCTGCTCGTGTGGAGCTGCTTGTAGTGGCGGCGGGTGTTGGGTGCGGGGTTGCTGCAATGGTGGCGGTGTGCAGCGTGCGGGTGCTGTTGCTCCTGATCCTGGAGCTTGGCTTCCATGGGTAATAAGAAAAATCGCAAAGGTAAGGAGCAGGTGGTGGCTGGATCGCCTGCTTCTCTTCTGCCGTATCTAGAGGCCGTGTCTCCATTGGCGTCCGCGGGTTCGGCCCCGTCCCGCCAGGTGTGTCCCCCCGACTCTTCTGCGGCCATTCATGGTCAGGATGCTTTAGATGTTGAGGCCACTCCTTCTCATGGATCGTCCAAGCCTTTGGATGATGTTTCTGTTGATTCTGACTCTAATGGATCAGTTGGGTCTGTTAAATCTGTAAAATCTGCCAGCTCTTATGAACGCTCACAAGGTGTTCGAGGTAATGACTCTGTGAGTTCATCCTCCTCTCAAGTGATCCGGAGCAGCAATAATCTTTCTCCCCTAAACCATGCGGCTAGGCTATTTGTCCCGGGCTCCGTTGACGCTCTTATGAATGTGTGCGGTATCTCGCTTAATGATCCATCGAAGGGTATAAAATTGGCTCCTACTCCTACCCCGCCATTCGCCGCGAAACCGGCTGTGCCTGCCCCATCCCGTGTTTGGTCAAGAAATGTACCTGTCCATTTTTCAAAGGTGGAAATTCAGCAAGCTGACTACTATGTTGATGGAGCTGTGAGTATGGATGATGAGGTAGTGGAGGAAATCCAGGCGGAATATGCTAACGCGTTAGTTGGCAGAGTAGTTGGGGTAAAATTTTGGTTTGAATGGCTTTCGGCCCAGCTTGACCTAAAGTGGGGTGCATTGGAAGGATTTTGGGTTTGTGATTTGGGTGAGGGATGCTTTCTGTTGAAGTTTGATAAAAGAGAAAGTCGCGACCATGTCCTGTTTGACGGTCCGTGGCATGTTGCCGGGCACGTGGTCGGTTTGGACGTTTGGTCGGAGAAGTTTATCCCGGTTCTTAACCCAAACATGTTGGTGCCAACATGGGTTAGGCTTCCTGGGCTCCCCTTGAAATTTTGGGGTGACAAAAATCTATTTCGTTTTGCTGCAATTGTGGGAGAACCGTTGTTTATATACGCCTTTACAAAATCCCGATCCAGAACAAATTTTGCAAGAATCTGTGTCCGCCGGGACCTCTATGTCCTATTGTTAGGTGGATTATGGCTTAACAGTAAGGGCTCTGGGAAGTTTTTCCAAAAATTTATTTATGAAGGCATTGGGTCCTTATGCACAGCTTGCGGGTTTGCCAACCATGGAGATAGATCGTGCAGCAGCCCTGCAACATTGGCTGAACCGGAGAAGCACAACCTACAAGCGGGTTTGGATGACTGGACCTTAGTTTTACCAAGAAAACCACCTCCAAAGCCCAAGGATGGGGGCATTTTAATTTGCAAGCCTGGAATTTGGGAGTGGCGTAAGATGGAGAAGCCCGCGTTCACAATATTGCCTAGCCACCAAGAAACCTTTAATTTACATCATCATGTAGCCGAGACAGCAAATAATCCATTTGATGCTGTTGTAGATGTTGGTACGGAGCTTACAAATTCTATCCCATTTGAAGGTGCCGAGAGGGCCACTCACATCCTAAATGAAGCAGAAGATGTTCATGCAAAGGGTGAGGCAACTGTTCAGGACGAGGTTGTAGAGGAAGATGGGCGTCGAGCTCGTTCACCAACAAAGAAGAGGTCGGGGTGATCCAAGAGCAGGGCGAGATGCAGAGCAGCGGGGGGCTCCCCTTCTCGGTTATGACGAATTTAATCTTTTGGAATTGCCGCGGTGCAAGTAAGCTCTCTTCCCGCGCGCATCTACAAGAGCTCGTTCGTGCTAATAATCCTATAGATGTGGTCTTGTTGGAGACTCGACGCCAAGCTTTCTCGCGGCGTGACCTGGACCGACTTATTGGTAGGCGCTGGAGCTTCGATTTTGTTCCTTCGATTGACAAATCTGGGGGATAATTTTGTTTTGGCTGGATGATCTAATCAATTTAAGCTGTGTTGTTAAACACAAACAATTCATTAAAGCATCAATACATTTGCCGTCCGGAGTTTGCTGGCAATTGGGGGCTGTTTATGCGGATAAGTACATGCATCAAAGACGTGTTTTATGGGCTGAATTTACTTCCATGGACATGTCCATCCCTACTATTTTGGGAGGAGATTTTAACTGTATCCTGCGGGCGGAGGAGAAGCGTGGGGGAGGCAGATTTAAGTTTTCCAATGGGCCTCAAGAATTTGCAAATTTTATTACTCTCTGCGGGCTGCACGAAATTCCTTATACGGGAAATATTTTCACGTGGTGTAACAATCAACGACCAGCCAACCGTGTTCTCTCGCATCTTGACCGTGTGTTACGCAATGCTTCAGTGCTTCTATCATTCCCGGGATCAATTGTGCATCACCTACCGAGAATTGCCACAGACCATGCGCCTCTTCTTCTTGAGATTGACCAAATAAAGTTTGCCGCTGCTGCGAAAACTTTAAGATTTGAGGAGGCCTGGATGATGAATCCAAATGTCCATACTATCGCTTTTGGTTCCTGGAGGAAACCTGTTGTGGGGAGTCCAAGCAAGATTTTGGAGGTCAAATGTGCAAGAACAATTAATGCTCTTGCACGTTGGTCAAAATTCAATGCTCAAAAGGAAGCTGTGCATGCGAGGGAATTAGAAGTGGAAATTGGGGTGCTCCAACTTCGGGAGGCCAGTGTCGCGCTCTATGATGATGATTTACTGACTCTTCGGGGCCTTGTCGTAAGCTACAATGAGATCCAAATCAAGCTTGACGCTTGGTGGCAGCACGTGCGAAATGCAGTTGGCTTGAGCACGGAGATGGCAATTCTGCTTTTTTCCAAGCTGCTGCAACGCAACGAAAGCATGAGAATCGGGTTTTCTGATTGCATATTGGGGATGAGGCCATCTCCGAACAGGGCCAACTGGAAGAAATATTGGTGGAACATTTCTCAAAAAGATGGTGCATGAAAGACTCTACCGTGGCGGAGGATCTGCCAAGCCCGCGCGAGAAAATTTTTGTTCTTGAGAACCAACTTCTTGTCATCCCGCCCACTGATGTAGAAATAAAAAAAACCGTCTTTTCTTTTGGGCGGAACAAGGCGCCGGGATGCGACGGGGTAACCCATTCTTTTTTACGCATTTTTGGAATTTCACCGAGTTTGATTTAAATGCTACAATAAAAAATTTCTTTGCTACGGGTCTCATGGAAGCAAGGTGGAAAGAGACCTTGGTTGTGCTTATCCCTAAGTGCAGCATCCCTCATCTGTCGGAGCACTTTCGGCCTATTAGTCTTTGCTCAACGATTTACAAAGTTGTGGCAAAAATCATCACTAATCGCATGAAGCCTGCGCTATAGAACTTAATCTCTGAGGAGCAAACCTCCTTTGTGCCTGGTCGGCTCGTCTCGGACAACTGCTTTCTTACCCAGGAAATCGTGCACCTGGTCCATACTACCCAAAGTAAGTTCGGATATATGGCTATGAAGATTGACTTGGAGAAGGCCTTTCATCGGATTCAATGGCAGTTCGTTCAACGCGTCTTGGTGAGTTTTAACTTCCCGCCCTACCGGGTAAATTTAATTATGGAATGTATCACCTACCCAATGTTCGGCCTCCTCATAAACGACTCTAGATCAAAGTGGATTCAGGCTACATGTGGGCTGCGACAAGGCTGCCCCTATCTCCGTATTTGTTCATACTGTGCTCAGAGTTCCTCTCTCTGTTGATCAACTCAAGCATCCCTCAGGGTATTGGGATTAAGATCTCCCCAACTGCTCCAAAGTTATCCCATCTCCTTTTCGCAGACGATACTCTTATTTTTGGCTCGGCCACGGTTTACACGGCGATGGCGATTGAGGGGATTTTGAAGCGGTATTGTTGGATCTCCGGTGAAGCGGTTAATGCTACAAAATCAGTATCCTTTTTGGCCCAAAGGTCCCTCTCGCCTCAAAAAGAGAAATACTGCAGCTATTAGGGCATGGTCCTTCCAATGCTATTAATTATCTGGGAATCATGCTGCGGCCCGGGAAAGTTAGAATCGTGGACTTTGATCATTTACTGGACAAAATTACATGCAAAATCAGAGCATGGGGTCTTCGTCATTTATCTATGGCGGGTAGATCTGCCCTCATTAAGAGTACACTATCCGCTATTCCTCTTCATGCGCTGGCCCACTCCACCGTGCCGACTTCAATTATAAACAAGATCAATAGTCTCCTGTCCACTTTTTTTTGGAGCGGGGCGAATGAACACTCCTTGCACTACACGAAGTGGACAGATTTATGTTTGCCGAAGGACAAAGGTGAGCTAGGATTTACAAATTTATTCCAGTGTCGGCAAATCCTGATGGGCAAGATGGCAGCCAGAGTTGGTGGTACGAATGGATCTTTTGGTTGTAAAATTTTCGGAGCTAAGTATGCTGGAAGAAACAAATTTAAACCCAACCGCAGCCACTCTTAAATCTGGAAATGCATCTCTCTTGACGGCGAGCTTTTGGAAAAACATTGTTTCTGGATGGTGGGAGATGGCCTGGACATCTCAACCATGGAGGATAATTGGCTTGGTGTGCTTCCTTTAAACCGATGGCCAACTTTTATTAACATCGCCGCCTTGCCAACTCATGTAGCTGGATTTCTCGACTCAAACTCACATTGGCTGGATGCAAATATGGGGGGTTTGAGTGCGTTTCTAATTAATATCATTGGCCAGCTTCCAAGGGATGACGTTGGCGGAAGGGACAAATTGGTCTGGGCCCATTCCGAAAAGGTGCGGATGGATACAAGTGCTTTGTATGGGCTAGTGAGCCTGCAAGGCATGCTTGGTGGCAGTGATATTTGGGAAATCAAGGCACAGCCACATTTCTTACTCATGATCTGGAGAGCTTTGAACGACATGTTGCCCACAAACGACTGGCTAAACCGGCACCGTCTTAGGACCGATGCGGCATGTCCTTGGGGCTGCAACTAGGCGGAAACTATCAACCACATTTTTGGGAGCTGCGCCTTTATTGTTCGTATTCGGGCGGCTTGGGAAAGAATGAGATTTCAATTAAACTCATCCAATACTCACCTACTGGACGCGCTGATGGCGGAAATGAAATTAAGCCCCAGTTCTAAGGAACCCAAGTTGTTAGCTGCTATTATCTATAGTGTTTGGAAAGCAAGGAACCAACGCATACATGACGAGCCTTTCTTGCAAGCTTCGTCAATGGTGCTAAATGCAATTATGGATGCATCCAATGGTAACTGGGCGACCCGTTTAAACCTCGAGCCTATTTGGTCACCCCCGCCATTTGGATGGTTGAAAATTAATTTTGATGGTTCGGTTCACCCAAATAACATAGCTGGGTTGGGCTGCACTATTCGTGATCAAGATGGGAGCCTCGTTATTGCTAAGGGGACCCCTATCCGCAGCCGTTCCATTAACATGACAGAGGTCAGGAGTGCCCTTCTTGGCATTACTCTTGCAAAGGATTTTATGAACTCAACATTGGGCTTCATTCTCGAAGGAGACTCGGCCTTTGCTTGTGCTACTTTAAACCGCATTCTTGTGGGAGTTCATGACGGGGATGTTGAAGAAAGGCTAGCACGCTCATTGAAGGACTGTCCAAGAATCATGATCACTCTTATTGATCGAAGAGACAACTCAGTGGCCAATTTTGTGGCCAGTTCATCTTGCACCTCAGATTTCTTCTGGGAAAGGGGAATGCCCCAATCCCAAGCTCTTTATTTCATCCTCTCGAAGGATAGTGTGGCCATGTAATTGTTCTTTTTTTACTTTATGATATATATAGGCTAATGCCCTCTTCAAGGAACCCAAAAACTTTGGATTTTGTTCTCATCTCTCTCTCTCACTTGGTTTCTAGAGAGATAAGCTCTGATGGCGAGAGGGGGCCTTGTGTCTTCCTCTCCCCCAAGGCGGGAGCATCATGGAAGCTTGGAGGCGGTAGGCTCGTGGCGCTCGGCTCGCGGCGGAGGTGGTTCGGCGGGGAGGGGCGGCTCGCGCTCGGCGACGGACCAGGGTGGGTGGTATGCTGACTGGAAAGCGGAGGGGGCTGCTGCTCCTGACCAGGCCATGGTGCCTTTCATTTCCAAGGGTTTAACGGGGCAGGATGCCTCTTGGGCTTCGATGGTGGAGGCGAAGGATCAGGAACAATCCGATTCAGGTATGCCTAATTCGGCTCTAGCTGTTTATGATACTTTCATGGATCCGGCAGAGAGTCCTGCAGCTTGGCGGGTTGGGGGTTTTCCTGGTTCTGTCCATGAGGCCGGAATTTGGGTTGTTGGACCCTTTGGCAATTTCTATCAAAAGGTGGAGTACGAAGGTGTTGCTTCTATCTGCTTTCATTGTGGATGCATGGGACATAAAATTGATAAGTGCAAGTTGCGCCCACCTATGGTAGTGCTACCAAAACCTCATGATGTGAAGCGGGCGGAGGTTACGAAGCCAACTCTGAATGCTACAAAGGCGCCAATGTATGTGGAGAAATGAAAAGCCCCGCTATGTCCCGACACACCTGCGCCGCTAAATACGGGACAAGGGGATAGTCAAAATGTTGCTGATGGCTACGGGCCGTGGATTATTGCCCGCCGCCGGAAACGGCCTAAAGAAAAGAAGGGCGTTGTAGACCCTGGCATGGTTACAACGCCGCATTCGCCGTCGCCATCTACGCATCCCTGTTTTGGGATTGTTGATCCTCCCGGAGGAATTTTTGCGGCCGCGAAAACACCTCAAAATCTAGAGCATTTGGAGGACGTTCCCATGGCTGAAGGTAAGCCTAAATCGAAGAAGAAGCAGGCGGACGGTAAATCAAAGGCTGGCCTAACTGAGGAATTCTTTCTCCAACTTCCAACCAAAAGTGCTGGACGAAAGCGTAGAAAATCTGCGGCGGACTATCTCCTAAACGACGGCTGGGACGCGTCCCCTTTGGTGGATTAATGTCGTCTATCATTATCTGGAATTGTCGTGGTGTTCGAAAAAAGGAAGCTAGTAACTACCTTTGAAGCATTACTCACACCCATGATGTTGGAATTGTTGGGCTCCTTGAGACTAAGGTTGAACTTTTAAGTCGACGGGACATTGATGCATTGGCTGGCCGCAATTGGGACTTTTTCCATCATCCTGCGGAGGGCAAGTCCAGGGGCATCATTGTCCTATGGAGGCGTGATGTGATTCAGGTGACGATCTCTTCTGCGATGGCTCAATGTGTGCTGGCGACGGTTGCGCTGCTGGACCGTAGCCAATGGGTGGTGGCTTTTGTCTATGCGAACAAAGATTATCACCTTCATAGCTTGCTGTGGCAACTGCTTGCTGAGCATGATGGGACGCCCCTTCCCATGCTTATTGGTGGCGATTTCAACTGCCTTCTCCGTGCGGACGATAAGAGTGGCTCGACTACATTCCATTATACTATTGGCTCTCGGGAGATGGATGAGTGGATCACCTCTTTAGCTCTACATGAGCTGCAATTTATTGGCCCGACTTTTACTTGGTGGAATAATAAATCCGGTGCTAATCGGTTGCTAAGCCGCCTTGATCGCATGTTTTTCAATTCTACGGCTTTAGACAAGGTACCTTTACCCACGGTGCAACTTCTAAATCGGATTGCTTCGGATAACTGCCCACTTCTGCTCAGCCTTGCTGTTGAAGCTCCGATCCCGACATCGCGCGGGCTTCGATTTGAAGATGTTTGGCTTTCCTACCCCAAGGCTTCGCGGGTGGTTGTCGTGAACTGGGGAAAGACTGATCATGGTACGACTGCGGAAATCCTTTCTCGCAAATGCCGGCGAACGCTTCGTGCCTTGCACTTCTGGAGCCGAAATAAATTTCGGGAGTTGGGTACCCTTCAAACCTCGCTTGAGGCTGATATCTCGCAACTCCAGCTGCTGGATGGTACTTCGCCGGGGTTGTCTCCCGAGCAGAATGCTGCTCGTATTTGCAAACTTAAAGAGCTGAATAGAATGTTGGGGTGCTTAAACACCTGGTGGCCACAACGGGCGAAGGTTCGATGGCTAACTGAGGGTGATTCGAACACCGCCTACTTCCGCACTATGGCCTCTAATCGGCGTCAGAGCAATCAGATTAATCAGGTGCTGGATTTGAATGGTGAACTGACGACGGATCCGACGACCATTGAAGCTGTGTTTACTCTTTACTTTGAAAAGAAATGGGCGGATCACAGGCCCTCCTTGGATGGCTGGCCTTCTCTTGAGGGTAAACCGGCGATTTCGGATGCTATGCGGAGTGAACTTATTCGGCCGGTTACGGACGAAGACGTTTGGGCTGTTGTTAGATCGCTGAAGAATAATCGCTCCCCCGTGGCGGACGGTATCACCTCCTCCTTTCTTAAACATTTTTGGGCTGTGGTAAAAACTGATGTTTGCAGGGCGATCGTTGAGTTCTTCACTCTGGGTGTCATGGACCTGAGTTGGAAGGAAACTATTGTGGTGCTTCTACCCAAGGTCTCTAATGCCAACGCGCCGGAGCAATTTTGCCCAATTAGTCTTTGCCCGATTTTTTACAAAATCGTGGCTAAACTTCTTGTGGGCCGCCTCAAAATCCTTCTTCCGTCGCTTATCTCGGAGGAACAAGGAGCCTTTGTGTTGGGTCGCCAAATCTCCCATCAATGTTTCCTTGACCAGGAGATGATCCATAAATTTCACTTCTCTACTGCTAAAGCGGGATGCATGGCTTTAAAGATTGACATGACGCAGGCGTACGACAAGATGTGGTGGGCGACACTTTTCAAGCTTCTTCAAGACTTGGGCTTCCCTCCTCAATTCACTAGTTGGGTTATGCAATGTATTTCTTGCCCGAGTTTCTCGCTCTTGCTTAACGGTATGCGGACCCGACCTATCATTGCGGCCTTGGGGTTTCGCCAGGGATGCCCACTCTTCCCTTATCTTTTCATCCTATGTTCTGAGCTCCTCTCATTGGCTTTCCAGCAACATGACCCTGAATTGGGCATTACTCTCTCTAAGCCGGGGCCGCGCATCTCGCATCTATTATATGTGGATGACATCTTAATTTTTGTGGAAGCTAGTGGCGCCAATGCTGCTAAGGTGGTGCAATTTCTTCACTCTTATTGTTCCTGGACGGGCCAAAGCATCAACGCCGCAAAATTGCTTGTCCTGTTCACTCATGATACCCCGCAGTGGAAGAAGTCCCGGCTAGCTCGTCTTTTGGGCTTCCCGCGTGTGGAGGAATTCACATATCTTGGCATTAAGATGGCCATTTGTAAGCTGAACAAGTCGGATTATGCGCACCTTATATGCAAAGCACATAAACAAATTCAGGCGTGGGGATCTCGACACTTATCTCTGGCGGGGAGGGCTACTTTGATCAACTATTCCTTGCTGGCTTTTACTGTTTTCATTATGTCCCACTCAATGGTGCCCAAAGGTGTGTTGGAGGCTCTGGAGCTTGCGGCGCGTAGCTTTTTATGTCAACGGTCCGCCAATAATCGCGGCATGCACTATGTTGACTGGGCCACGCTTTGCAAACCACGGAATTGCGGAGGGTTGGGTTTTCATGCTACTGCGACGTGGTCGGGCCCGCTGCGTGCACGCTTTGCCTGGGAGTTCATGCCGCCCCCTCAATCTCTCTTCATCCGGGCGATGCATGGTCGATACTCGGCGGACATTTTCTCCTATCCTTCACGCCGGAGTGACTCTCCTGTTATCAATATTATTTGGGATGGTGCAGGCATCCTCAGATCGGTCACCAGGTGGCGCATTGGTTCTGGCCGGGCGGTCGATATTATGGCTGGGAGATGGTTTCAGGACCGGGTACTTGCCCGGTGGCCGACATTTGTTGATGGACCGGCCCTTGAATCTATGCTGCTATCAGAGTTGCTCACGAATACGGGGACTTGGGATAGGCACAAGTTTCTGCGCTATTTTGGCCCGGCCATGGTGGATAATATCAGGCAAGTGCCGCTCTACACGATGATTGGTCGGGATGAGCTGGAACTAACTCTTTGTTTTAGCGGGCGATCTATTGCTTCATTAGCCTACTCGACTTGCTTTCCTGACGAGGTGGTGGATCTTAAGTGGCTGCAGCGGTTGGGATTAAGGCCTCGTGAACGAGTGATTTGGTGGCGATTGGCGCGTGACGCCATCCCTACCCGATGTTGGCTGTTGCGCCGAGGACTCATGGACGTGCCGGACTGCCCATGGGGCTGCTCGGTACCTGAAACTCGCGAACATCTAATGCATGGCTGCGCCAATTTCAAGGCTATTGGGGGGAACTGCACCGATGGGGAGTTACTCTGCCCATGGTCCAAGCTTGGGCTGATTTTACGGGAGGTATTTCGACCGCGTGCAAGTTAGATGTGGGACCATACCGCGTATTTGCCTATGTGGTGTATCAAAATTGGAGGGCCCGTAATTCCAAACTTCACGGGCAGGAATTTGGTACACCCCTTGTCTTAGCGGCATATATTATGGAGAACGTTGATTGCTCATCGACTTCCCCATCCTGGCGCTACTGGAGTACCACTCGGCTTCATAGGCCGTTAACTATTTCTTGGTGCCCCCCGCCGCCGGACTGGATCAAAATTAATGTGGATGGAGCATTGCTTGCGAATAATGGAGCTGGCATCGGCTTGACGGTGTGGGACCATCTGGGTGCGTTGGTATGTGTTGCTGTGTCCGGCGTGCTACATTGGGACCCAGGTCAAGTTGAACTCCAGGCGTTGCTCTAATTACGGCGGCTGCTCACTCCCGCAATGATGAAGGCTAAGGGCATTATTATTGAGGGGGATTGCACTAATGTGATCGCATTTTGCCACCGATCCTTACAACGGTCGGCATGGAGGGACCCTACTTTCATGGAGCAGGATTTGACCTTCTTGGCGGAGCTCAACAACGTGATGATACGGCAAATCCCGCGGGAGGCCAATCGACTTGCTGATTTTTGCGCTAAATATGGCATGTATAATACGTTTATGTGGACTAATGGTACTTTGGCCCCTTCTGAGTTCTTGGATATTCTCCAAGCGGACTTAGAAGGAATGCCAAGTTTGTAACTTTTGTTGTTTTTTCTCCCGCACTTTTGATGCTAATGCAATTTTCAAGAAACCCAAAAACTTTGGGGTTTCTAGTGATTGGAGAGAGCATCCTAGAGAGAGAGTGTGGGCGCGGTGGCGGCCTTGCTGATCGGGGGTGCCTTTGCGGCAGTGGCGGCGTGCAGTGTGGGTGGGGTGAAGGGTCGGCAGCTTGCGTGGCCGGTGCAGCGGTGGCGGCGTGTCGTGCGGGCTGTGTGCGGCTGTGGCGGCGTGTTCGTGCGGTTGGCTTTCCGTTTGCTACACAGGGCCTTGGCCCTTAAGGCCCGGCTTCAATTGGCAAGAAGAAGAAGAACCGAAAGGTTCTTGATGAATGTGATTCTGTACCTCCTCCTCCTGTTCAGCCATTAAAGCTTGGTGGTTCTGCTCCAAGAAGGTCATCTTCTCCCGTACAGGTTCAGATTTCTCCAAAAAATAATTTGAACTTTTCCGACCATGTTTCTGAGAATTCAATCGAACATTCCGGGGCTTCAAATTCGAAATCAAAATAATGTTCAGATTATTCTGTGGATTCTGATTCAGATTGTTCTGAGCAATCAAGAAACTCTGAAAATTCTGTAAACTCTTCCAGCCTCACATTAGGTGTTCGAGACAATACCACTGAAAAATCTGATAGCTCTTCCAGCCGCATGCATGGTGTTCGAGACACCAAGCCCCACAAGCTAAAGAAAATCATGCATCACTCAACCATGCTGCGAGGCCCTTTGTCCCCGAGGCCCTTTGTCCCCGGGTCGGTCGATGCTCTAATGAATCTTTGCGGCATCGCCCATGGTTCCATTCCACCGGTGAAGGATAAGATTGCGGTGAATCCCTCCCCGGCTGTTGGTACCAAACCTCTCAATTCTCCCAACCAACAAGCTGCTCCATTGCCACGAGTTTGGTCAAAGAATATCCCAGCCCAGTTTCCCAAATTTGAAGACCAGCAATCAGACTTTTTTGCCGATGGAATTCTAACCATAGACGATGAGGAAGCAGAAGAAATTCAAAATGACTTTGCCAATGCCTTAGTTGGTAGAGTTGTTGGGTATAATTTTCGCTTTGAATGGCTAGCGGCGCAGCTTCATCTAAAATGGGGGGCCTTTGAAGGCTTCCAAGTTTGCGATTTGGGCGAGTGTTGATTCCTACTGAAATTCAAGAAAAGAGAAAACCGAGATTATGTGTGGCTAGATGGCCGATGACATGTAGCGGGCAAAGTGGTGGGACTGGATGTCTGGGCAGAAAAATTCATACCATCCCTCAACCCACGCATGTTGGTTCCGACATGGGTTAGGGCCCCTAGACTGCCGCTGCACTTTTGGGGTGACAAAAACCTTTTTCGTCGTGCAAATGTGGTGGGTGAACCGCTCTATATTGATGCCTTTACTAAATCCAGATCGCGGACCAATTTTGCCAGATTTTGCGTTCGCCGGGACCTGTCGACTCCGCTACTTGGGGGTGTATGGCTCAATAGTAAAGGCACCGGAAAAATCTTTCAGAAATTTGTTTACGAAGATATCGGGTCCTTATGCACGTCATGTGGGTTTGCCGACCACGGGGACACGGATTGCAATCTCCCGGCGAGCAAGCCAGATGCCGAACATCGTAATCCACAGGCGGGACTGGATGGCTGGACCCTGGTCATGCCAAGAAAGCCGCCCCTAAAAGTCAAAGTGGGTGGTGTGATGCAGCGCGCCCCAGCAGCTAGCAACTTGAAGTGGAAAAAGATTGAAAAACCAGTTGAGCCTATCTCAATCCCTGATGATCCTGGGCCTAAAAATATTGTTCCTGGAAACATTATCAACTCCTCCACTATGGCAGTTTTAGGAGCAGACCTTCAGGAAATAAGGACTGAATTGAATCATGGCTTAACTATTAATGCCCAGGACGTTGATGCTCCAAATTCTAACCACCAGCAGCATTCTCCTAAAGGACCAAATGTGGATCTACCAAACATTAACTTGGAAACTATTGATATCAGGACTGACGATCGGCAGCCGAGATCGCCAACTAAGAAGGTGCGCACTAGATCAAAGAGCCGGGCAAGATCAATCTTGTCTCGGGATGGACACAAAGTGGCATCGGGGGCCTCCCCTTCCAGAAAATGACGAGACTTATATTTTGGAACTGCCGGGGAGCTAGCAAGCTCGGTTCCCTTGCGTATCTACAGGAGCTTGTGTGTGTGCATAATCCGATTGTTGTTGCTCTACTTGAAACCCGCCGCCAATCTTTCTCTCGACGTGATGTGGATAGATTAATTGGTAGACAGTGGCACTATGACTATGTGCCTGCTGTCGGAAAATCTGGAGGTATTATTCTATTGTGGCTTGATAACTTTATCAAACTTTCCTGCACTTTCAAAAGCAAACAACTATTTATGACAAGCATACAAACGCCAACTAGAGATACCTGACAACTTGGAGCAATTTATGCTAATAAATATATGCATCAACGCCGTACTTTGTGGAAAGACCTTGCCGCCATGGACAATAATACTCCGACCATTTTAGGTGGAGACTTTAATTATGTCTTGCGTGCTGACGAGAAAAGAGGTGGAAGTCGAGTTGACATTTCAAGGGGGCCCCATGAATTTGCAAGCTTTATTTCCTTATGTGATTTTCATGAAATTCCTTATACTGGCAATATTTTTACATGGTACAACAACCAAAAGCCGTCGGACCGGGTCCTCTCTCGGCTTGATCGTGTTTTGCTAAATACCCCGGCATTACTTTCCTTCCTGGCCTCCACTATCCATCATCAGGCAAGAATCACATCTGATCACTGCCCCCTTATCTTAGAAATTGATAAAATTCAATTCGCGGCGTCAGGGAGAAATCTGAAATTTGAGGAAGCCGGGATGGTCAATCCTAACGTTCACTCTGTTGCCATGGGTGCTTGGAAGAAGCCGACTGCTGGAGACCCAAATAAAATCATGGAGATTAAATGTGCACGAACAATTAAAGCTTTAGCACGTTGGTCCAAATTCAATGCCAAATCTGAATCGGACCGAGCTAAAAAGTTGGAGGGGGAAATTTGTGCCTTGCAAATGCGTGAAGCAGTGGGACCATTGTATGATGCGGAGTTATTCTTGCTTCACTCCCTTGTATCTAATTATAACGAAGTTCAAACAAAACATGAAACCTGGTGGTGGAAAAGGGCAAAAAACAATTGGCAGAAGAATGGAGATCGGAACTCGGCATTCTTCCAGGATGCCGCTACAGAAAGGAAACAAATCAATCACATCTTCTGCATCAATAAGGGCAATGTCACACTTACTGATCAAGGCGAAATTGAAGAGGAAATGGTTAGTCATTTCTCTCACCAATGGTGTTTCTCTCACCGAGTATGACCGATGGACTCTGGTGCAACGCAGGACCAGACCCGCTGATAGCAAGATCGCTGCAGGAGTGGCTTCTTTTGGGCCCCCCGGGTTGGATGGCACCATGGCTGAAAACGTTGGGGGGTCTGGTCGTGGGCGAGGTCGAAGAAGTCAGGGTCGAGGAGGTACAAATGGAGGAGCAGCTAGATCAATTGGGCCCCTAAGCTTGACTGATAGGCCTGTGGCAGCGAGGCCTGCTGGGCTGTTGAGGGGGAGTGAGAAGTCGGTTGGTGTACCTGACCATGCCAAGGGTGGGATGTGGGGGCCCCCCCGGGGGGAAGTTCTTCTCAAGGAAATGATAAGGAAAGTCCGGTTTTGGAGTCTGGTGAAAGCCCAGTTGGAATCGTGGGGACGGCCAGCTCCCCACGTGAGCTGGATAAGACAGGACGACCATCTGATGAGGATCGGTTTGCATTGCTGACTGATCTCGCTGATGTTCCACTAGCGCAAGAGTTGGTTATGGAGTCGGTTGATGGACCTTTGGGACTGGTGGGTGGCTCCTCTAACGATGTTGTTGCTACCTCGCCGCCCCTTGAGTGCCTGGCGGCGGGGGACTCTGATCCGGGTGGCTGGTGGACCAAGTTGCCTGATAGTAAACAAAAGATTGTAAGAGTGGATGCGGAGCAGGGGGTGAAGCGTGGGAGGCGGCCGCCGTCCCGAGCTCATCTTTTTGCAAGGCGGCCCGGCTGGAGGCCTCTAAGCGAAGGAATGCTACAAACTACAAAAACTGGCGGGGTGGCAGGTCGTCACGCGGCGGGGACGCGTCCTCTTCAGTGGCTAATGTCTAGCATCCGTTGGTGGAATTGTTGGGGGATGCGGAAGAAGGGTACTCGCAACTATCTTCGTGACCTCACTCTGCAACATAACCTGGGCCTGGTCGGGATTTTGGAGACAAGTGGAGGAGGTTCTTCGCTCTGAGGTTGATAGACTTGCTGGTCGCGGATGGGAATTCTTTCACCAACCGGCTGTGGGCAAATCTGGTGGTATCCTGGTGCTATGGAAGTCGGAGAGCACCCATTTTGAGGTTATTGAGGCAAACACGCAGTGGGTGGTAGGCTGGGCCGTCCCCTCGGGCCTCCCCAATGTTCTTATTGCCTTTGTCTATGCTAACAAGGACTTTTACGCTAGACGGCCGCTTTGGACTGCGTTAGGGAGCTGGCTGACTTGCGCCTCTCCGACATTCGTTGGCGGTGACTTTAATTGCATTCTTCGACCTGAGGACAAAATGGGGGGGGGAGGACTTCGTTTACTCGGACGGCGCTAGGGAGATGGAGGAGGCTTTTTTTCGGCTGATCTGCGGGAGCTAGAGTTCTCCGGACCACGATTTATTTGGTGCAACAATCAAACAGATCGGCATAGAATCTGGGTTCGTCTTGACCGGGTCTTAACCAACTCTCTCGGGCTCGACTTGCTCCCCTTGGCACATGTGCGGCACCTCAATCGGGTTGACTTGGATCACTGCCCCCTCTTGCTCCCGCTCCTTTGCTCAGACTTGCAACCGCGTCACCGGTGGCCGTGGTTTGAGGATACCTGGCTATCCTATCCAGCGGCTCGTGGCATTGTCCAGAAGCGCTGGCACGACCCGGACATGGGGCCTCCTGCTGAGGTGCTCCAAAGGCGATGCTCTCGTACGCTTCGGGCCCTCTTCTTTTGGAGTCGAAACAGACTTGCGGAGACGGAGGAAGCTAAGCGTTCCTTGGAGGCTGAGGTTGCGGAACTTCAAACGCTGGAGAGCTCAGGGATCGGGTGGACTGAGATCCATGCGGTCACTCTCATTACTAAGGTTAAAAACCTGTCTGCCACCCTAGGCCGCTTGAACTCTTGGTGGAAACAGCGGGCGAAGGTGCGTTGGATTCAACAGGGGGATGCCAACACTGCGTACTTTCACTCCATGGCTTCCACCCTGCGTCGCTCTAACCGAATTTCCCATGTTGAGCTCTGTAACAACCTGGGGAGGACCCCGAGCGCCGCCCGGCGTACCAGCAGCCCATGAAGGACCCATGGAACCACAGTGGTACAACTGGAATCTACAAGGCCTGCAGGTCGTACACCCCAAAGCTTCTCCGGCCTGTTTATCAGCACGGTGCATTGTTGCCACGGGGTCTCGACCCCGCAACCTTGATAAGAAGCCTTTAATACCACTCCTCATCATCAACTGAGTTGGGTTGTTACAAAAAAGTGCACTTTTATGTAACATCCCGGTTTAGAGCTCAGAGGCTACCGCACCCGAATGGGCCGCATAGCGTGTCTCGCCCCGGTGCCCCATCACAGGACTGCAGTCCGTGCCACCCAAACCCATCTTCGCACCTGTTTCTCAATACGACGGGTTTTTGTAAACGCGGGGATTCGAACCCACGCCTCCTTGATAAGGCACCTTCCCGGTGATATCTAATCAAGGAGTTCTGAGATGCCCTATCTATCTTGGCAATTTTCTGGCCTTTGCGGATCTGATGATTTTAGATCTGGCTGATTTCGACGTGATTTTAGGCATGGACTGGCTGTTCAAGTATGATGCGGTCATCCAGTGCAAGGCTAAGCGACTGGATTTCAGGATGGACGACGGACAACCTATGAGCGTCTATGGATTTCAGGACAGAGTTTCCCCTGTCATTTTTGTGGTACGTGTTTGTCGTGCTATAGAGTCTGGTTACGAGGCGTTTTTAGTTTCTACTTCTTCTCTGGAAACAGCTTTTGTTACACCACGTCTTGAGGATGTCTCGGTGGTGCGAGAGTTTCTAGATGTCTTTCCTGATAGTCTTACATGACTTCCTCCTGAAAGGGAGATAAAGTTTGTGATAGACCTCGAGCCAGGTACTCGTCCTATTGCCAAAACACCATACCGTATGGCTCCGCGTGAGTTGGATGAGTTGCGTACTCAGCTCGATGAGTTGCTGAGGTGTGATTTTATTAGACCAAGTTCTTCTCCGTGGGGTGCTCCTATTTTATTCGTCAAGAAGAAAGATGGATCGACGAGGCTTTGCATCGATTACAGAGAATTGAATAAGGTAACCATTAAGAATAGATATCCCCTGCCAAGGATTGATGATCTGTTCGATCATTTGCATGGTAGCTCGGTATTTTCAAAGATCGATCTTCGCTCTGGCTACCACGAGTTAAGGATTCGTGAGACAGATATTTCCCGAACCGCTTTCCGTTCGCGGCATGGACATTATGAGTTTTTGGTGATGTCTTTTGGTTTAACCAATGCACCCTCTGCTTTCATGGATTTGATGAATAGGGTGTTTAAGGATTTCTTGGACTAATTTGTTATTGAGTTCATAGATGATGTCTTGGTGTATTCCCGCAATGTTGATAAGCATACTCAGCATTTGCGTTTGGTTTTGTCGACCCTGAGGGAGCATAAGTTATATGCGAAGTTGAGCAAGTGTGAGTTCTTGCTACCTCAGGTGTCCTTTCTGGGTCATGTTGTAAGCAAGGACGGTATTTCTGTAGACCCGACCAAGATTTCTGTCGTGATGGAATGAGAGAGATCGTCTACACCTAAGGAGATTAGGAGCTTCTTAGGCCTGACTGGCTATTATAGAAGATTCGTGGAAGGATTTTCGGTGTTGTCTGCTCCTCTAACTAGACTTACTCAGAAGAATACTGCATTCATTTGGAGTGATAAGTGTGAAGAGGCTTTCCAAGAGTTGAAGAAGAGACTGTGTACTGCCCCAATTTTAACCTTACCTACTGAAGGAGTTGAGTATGCCGTGTATGTCGATGCATCACACATCAAACTTTGTTGTGTTTTAATGCAAGATGGTAAAGTGATCGCATATGGATCGAGGCAACTAAAGATTCACGAGAGAAACTATCCTACGCACGATTTGGAGTTTGCTGCCGTAATTTATGCGCTGAAGCTGCGGCGACACTTATTTTATGGCGCGTTGTGCAAGATCTATACGGACCATAAGAGTTTGAAGTATGTCTTTAATCAGAAAGAACTAAATCTGCGCCAGCGTCGGTGGTTAGAATATGTGACGGATTATGAAGTGGAAATTCTTTATCATCCAGGAAAGGCTAATGTAGTAGCCGATGCTTTGAGTAGAATGACCGCTAAAATCTTTAATCTGTCAGTACAGTCCTTGGTAGAAGAATTTTTGTTAATGGATATTGAGGTTGAGAGTCGTACTGTGCCTACTAGTTTGGAAGCGGAAGAACCCTCTTGGATTCCCCTTACTCGAGCACATCAGAAGGATGATCCTGATTTGTTGCACCTCAGGAATAGAACCGTGAAGGGAGAGCTACCGAATTTCTCCTTGGATGAGTTTGATACCTTGAGGTATCGGGGTAGATTATGCATCCCCGCCTTTGGCGACATTCGGGCTAAGAACTGTGCTGAAGCTCATGGTTCCAGTGTAACCTACCACCCTGGTTCCACTAAGATGTATAAGGATCTAAAGTAAATTGTTTGGTGGTCAGAGATGAAGAATGATATCGCGAAGTTTGTATCAGAATGTTATACGTGTCAACGTGTGAAGGCTGATCATAGAAGGCCTGGTGGTAAATTGACACCGCTTGATATTCCAAGTTGGAAATGAGAGAGTATTTCAATGGATTTCATCACCGGTCTACCAAAATCTCCCCGTGGGCATGACTCTGTTTGGGTGATAGTTGATAAATTGACAAAGTGTGCTCACTTTGTTCCGTTTAAGATTGAGTATTCGATGAAGAAGGTAGCTGAGCTATATCTTGAAGAAGTCATCAGAATACATGGAGTTCCTGTTAGCATTGTATCAGATCGGGACTCCAAATTTACGTATCGATTTTGGAAGAGTTTACAAGAGGGGTTGGGTACCGATTTGATGTATTCCACCGCCTATCATCCGCAGACGAATGGTCAGACGGAAAGGGTAAATCAGATCGTAGAATACATGATCAAGTGTTATTTTTTGGATCATGGTGGTGCTTGGGATGAGCGTCTCAGACTTATGGAGTTTGCTTACAATAATAGTTATCAAGAGAGTCCGCAGATGACCTCATTTGAGGCCTTATATGGGAGGCGTTGTAGAACTCCTTTGTTTTGGGCTGAAGTTGGTGAGAGACCGTTGCTAGGTCCGGAAGCCCTTGAGGAGATGAATTGTGTCGTGACTCATATCCGAGAAAGGCTTTGTATGGCTCAAGAGCGCTATGAGAAGTATGTTAATCAACGAAGGGTTGATCTGGAGTTTGTCATTGGAGACTGGGTTTTTCTGAAGGTTTCTCCGATGTCTGGCGTTAAATGGTTTGGAAGGAATCACAAATTAGACCTCCGGTACGTGGGACCTTTCCAGATTCTTGAGCGCATCGGAGTGTCATCTTATAGGCTGGAATTGCCTGCGACCTTCCCTGGTGTCCATGATGTGTTCTATGTGAGCCAGTTGCGGAAGTGTGTTCGTAGTGATCGTCATGTCCTCGACTCGATGACCCAGATTCAGCGCAACCTTACGTATGTGGAAGAACATATTCGTATTCTGGATTCTCAAGAGCGTGTGTTGCGACGAAAGATCATCCCTATGGTCAAGATTCTTTGGAGAAATCAAGACGTCGAGAGTGCGACGTGGGAATTGGAATGAGCAATGAGAGAATCTTATCCGCACCTATTCTTTTAGTTTCGGGTATGTCGTTATGTTTTCAGTTATGTTTGATTTTATTGTTTTGATTTGGTTTTAGAGTTGTGTTAAGTTTCGGGACGAAACTTCTTTTTAGGGAGAGTGACTGTAACGCCCCTGATTTTTCGATGATTTTATTTGAATGGACAACGTCATATTTATGACGTCGTGACGTTACTTTTAACGTCGAGTTGACGGCGCAATTCCGTTAAGGCATTTTCGCGTCTGTGCGGTTGAGTCGGCCGAATTCTTGTTGTAATGGCAAAAGTTTTGAATTTGAAATTTAAGTTATGTAATTTTGGACTTGTTCGTCAAGTTTCGTCGCAATTCGAGCATTTTTGGAGTCTCGGCGCGCGATTGAAGTTTTGGTTTGTTTATGTTCGCCGTATAATTTGAAGGTTAATATCTCTGGTATGACTTGCCGGATTCTGGTTTTGACTTCGCCGTTGTGTTCGTAGCGTCAGTGTTTGCCTACGGTGCGAGTTTCGTTTAATTCGGCGCGCGTTTGGGCCACCGTTTTGATCTCGTAGTTTGCTTATTCAAAATATATAAAATATGAATATTTTAATATTAAAGTACTATTCAAAAATGAAAAACACTATTCATTCATATAGTTTAATTTCTTGGGTATATTTGTAAAAAAATTACGATTTATGGAATTTTAGTTTCTGCCGCCTCTCGAGTGATTTAGGTTCTTACTCTAGTTCTGTTCTGTATTCTCTCGAGTGTTTCTCCCTCTCTACTCGAGTAAAAATTTCTTCTGTTCGCGAGTAATTTTTCTTACCTACTCGAGTCATCATTTCTACCTACTCGAGAAATCTTTTTTACCTACACGAGTGCTTCTTCAGTTACTCGAGTAGTCATTTTGAACTACTCGAGTAGCCATTTTGAACTACTCGAGTAGCCATTTTGAACTACTCGTGTAGCCATTTTGAACTACTCGAGTAACCATTTTGAACTACTCGAGTAGCCATTTTGAACTACTCGAGTAGCCGTTTTTCTACCTCTCGAGTACCCGTAAGCTTGTTCTCGTGTAGTCCGTTGTAGTTTACGTTCGGGAGCCTTTTTGAGCATCGAAACGATGTCGTATGAAAAAATGGTTAACATGAAATTTGTGCGTCTCGACGAGATCTACAACCTTCATGTTGGCCACTTTTCGATTTGAAGTCATCCTAAATCTTTATTTTTGTCTTCCGCGCACCCGGGCGTAAATACTCCGTTTTTGGACAGAACATTTTATAAATATATATATATATTTATTATATATCTTTATATGTATATATATATATATATATATATATATATATATATATATATATATATATATATATATATATATATATATATATATATATATACTAGTGCCCGACACGGGGCTCCGCCCCTATGGCTACGCGCCACAGTACCCGGCCGAAGCTAGGCGGGATTTAATCCCGCCTGTTTAGGCGGGATTTAATCCCGCCTGTTTAGGCGGGATTTAATCCCGCCTGTTTAGGCGGGATTAATCCCGCCTAAGCTAGGCGGGATTAATCCCGCCTAACATTAATTGGCGGTGTGGGTTTAGTCCAAATCCAAAGTGGACTAAATCCCGCCTAAAAATATTAAAAAAAAAGAGGAACAGGCGGGATTAAATCCCGCCTAAGCTAGGCGGGATTAATCCCGCCTAACATTAATTGGCGGTGTGGGTTTAGTCCCACACCGCCAATTTGGGCTTTCTTGTATGCTTATATAAGTTTCTTTGATTCTTTATATTTGAACATGTGATATCGAGGTTGGCGGGCGGGTTGTATATGGTTGATGCTGGTTAGGCGGGCCGGCGGGCCTCAACTTTTGGACTGTGGGCGGGCTGACGGGCCTCTAATTCTGGACTGACCTGATGAAGGGTGCCCTAAATTTTAGAGGCGCTATATAGGTTTAGGAGTCCTATGAAAAAATATGAATGACCCTGATTCGTTGTCGTGATGAACGGCTGCGATCAAATGTTCGGTTTAGATTCAACGATCGTGATCGATCATGATCTGATTCTAGAATTCAAAACTAATTTTTTATAATAGATAAAGATATATATATATATACTAGTGCCCGACACGGGGCACCACCCCTATGGCTACGCGCCACAGTTTCCGCCCCGTGACGGCGGGCTTCGCCCGCACCTGTCTGCGCCCGCCCCGCGGTGGGCTGCGCCCACCCCCCGGCAGGCTGCGCCCGCCCCGCGGCGGGATTAAAAAAATATACGGCGGGCTGCGCCCCCCCACCCCCCCCCACCCCCCCCGACGGGCTGTGCCCGCCTCCCCCCCGGCGGGATTAAAAAAATATAGTATTTAAATATATTTTAAAAAATATTTAAAAAAATATGATGTTTAATTATATTTAAAGAATATAATATTTAAGTATATATAAAAAATTATAATAAAATATTAATATATATATATATATTAAAATAAAAACAGGCGGGATTAAATTCCGCCTGTTTAGGCGGGATTTAATCCCGCCTGTTTAGGCGGGATTAAATCCCGCCTAAGCTAGGCGGGATTAATCCCGCCCAACTCAAATGGCGGTGTGGGATTTAGTCCCACACCGCCAATTCTGCTTTTATTTTATTAGTATATAAGTTTGTTTGTGAGTGCAAATTTGAACATGTGATGCAAAGGGGCGGGCCTAGCCTGGTTATCCAGATGGCGGACGGTTATATGTTATGGGCGCTGGGTGGGCGGGCCGGCGGGCCTGAGTTTTTGGACTGAGCAACTGAGCTGCTAAAATGTAGGGTGACCTAAATTTTAGAGGCCCTGTATAGGTTTAGGAGGCCTATGAAAAAAATATGAACGGTCCTGATTCATTGCTGTGATGAACGGCTACGATCAAATGTTCGGTTTACATTCAACGGTCGTGATCGATCATGATCTGATTCTAAAATTCAAAACTACATCTTTAATGTAGTTAAAGATATATATAAAGATATATAAATATATGTATATATATATATATACATATTTATATCAGAGAAAATTTCTTCATCTTCTTCGATCTTTCCTCCCGAACCAGAGCGGCGTGAGCGTGAGAGAGAAAATATATTTCGTGAACCTTCCGGTGGCCGCCGACGGTGCTCCGGTGCTCGAAATCTTCATCTGAGCATAGATCCGGAAAACTCTCGCCGAGAGCTACGCCATCGTGGTAATATCTTCCCTGTTTCTTAAGATTTCTCATTAGGGTTTTTCGGCCGTAACCTCTTTTTCGGCCGTTCTTCTTCAGATTTTAACTCCTCCCGCTTCCTTTTTGCCCTGAACTGCGACGTGGTTTCCTTGGGTTTCTTGATTGCGGGAGTTAGTGGACGATACCACCTCCGCAGTGTTTGTTGCTTTTATTAGTACCTTGTGGAAGTCTACCAGATTTTTGGGCGTCTGCGGAGTATGGTGGAGAGTACGAGACTCCCTCGCAGTTAGATGGATTTTTATATTCGTGTGGGTGTGCCTAAGAGTGAGCACCTCGCCCGTGTTTTTGGGTGGTGTGTCCATGAGTGACCACCTCACCCGTGTTTTTGGGTAGAGTCGACCACAGGTGCCTAATAAAGGTTTTGTATTTCTTCCTAATGAATTATTCATGTTGTCACCTTATAACCTCGTGCGTCTGGTGTACTATTGTTGTATGTGACGAATCACGTAAGAGTTCTTTTTCCCGATGATGACTTGTTCCTCTTTTTGTGCTTTATTTCAGTACTGTTGGTTTTGAGTTGGTACCCCTTTGATCTTTGTTTATTTTGGCTTATTAATTCTCTGCCACCATTTGTACCTTCTTGCTGAGGTGTTCTGTCTTTGGAATGCCTTAGGTTCAGAGCAGTAGCAGATAACAGAGCTAGTTTTGGAGTTTCTGGGCGGCAGTGTTGGCCGTGGTTGTTACCTCGTCTCAGCGAGATAGATTGTTATTTATTTAGTTACTGGTTCAGACTTTCTTTTCTGTCAGTGGGTTCGTGTCAGTTTGTTGGCGCTCACAAAATTGTTACTTTTAGATACTTGCTAGCTGCTTATTTCTCAATACGTGGATGTGAATTACTTGCTCTTTGGGAGGATTTATGCTAGAAATGCATGTTATGTATTTTTAAGAATAAAATCTATTACTATTACTTCATGCACTGCATAATTTAAAAACTCTATCTTGTTATATTTAGCGACCGTAAAAGCTATCCTAACTACTATTATAAATTTAGAGTCTTGCATAACATGAGTTGTCCTTTGGGGACGTTTATACTCATGTAGGATGTTGGAGTCAATCTAAATAAGTATTTTTCCGCAGCGTATAATTATATTTTGATTCGTGTACTAAATGAGCCATTAAGCCGAGGGATACGACTAACTATTGCACATAACTGATTTTTTCCTTAAAATAACTTAAAGAATCTTTCTTCATGTTTAAGTAGGTGTCTGTCTGAACGTCTGCAGTTATTCCCTGCTGACGTGACATCATGACGTGCATTTTCCCTTACTCTGATTAGTTATTTTATGTGGTGAAAATGCGGGTTGTGACAAGCTCGCTATGTCAGAGGTCTCGGAGGACCCGGATATCATTGAGCACTCTTTCCTTCAATTCTTTGAACAGAAATGGCAATGCACCCCGCCTGTGCTGTCAGGTTGGCCCCCCCTTGATGACCGGGTTTCTTTTCTCCTGCAGCGTGGGCGGGAGATGCTGTTAGATGTTACAGATGCTGAGATTTGGAGGACTGTGTGTACCCTTAAGCCCAACCGCGCCCCCGGGTTGGATGGTATGACGACCTCCTTTTTTCAAAACTTCTGGGACATTGCTGGGCCGGATGTGTGCAAGGCGGTCAAAGAGTTCTTCTCATCGGGTAGTATGCCTTCGGAGTGGAAAGAAACTGTGGTTGTGTTTGTACCAAAAGTCCCTAACGCTGGCCGACCTGATAAATTCAGACCCATTAGCCTTTGTCAAACGATTTACAAAATCGTTGCTAAAATCTTGGTTGGGCGGATGAAGGGGGTCCTTCAACATCTTATCTCGCCGGAGCAAGGAGCCTTTGTGCCGGGCCGCAACATCTCTCACAAATGCCTGATAGCCCAAGAGGCGATCAACAAGCTCCGCACCTCAACGTCGAAGGAGGGCTTGCTGGCGGTTAAGGTGGACAAGGAGCAGGCTTATGATAGGATGAGTTGGCAAACTCTTCGCCAGGTTCTTGAGAGGTTTGGCTTTCCTTCACGCTTTGCAACTTGGCTGCTTCAATGTGTTGAACGACCAAAGTTTACCTTAGTTATTAACGGCCGGCGCACTCGCTGGATTGAGGGGGAGTGTGGATTCCGCCAGGGCTGTCCTCTGTCCCCTAACCTCTTCATTCTTTGCTCAGAGTTGTTATCATCTGCCATCCACGCTCGGGGAAATTTGGTGGGCTTCCCTATCTCGCCAGTTGGCCCCCATCTCTCCCACTTGCTCTATGCCGATGATGTTCTGTTGTTCTTACGTGCCAACACTGCTGCGGTTCGCGAGTGTGCGGGTATTTTTGAGGATTACTGCCGCTGGACTAGACAACGGATCAACAAACCCAAATCTATGGTGATGGCCAGCAAGGCGATGCCGAACTGGAAGGGGACTCGGTTTGCTCGGTCTTTGGGTTTCCGCAAAGTAGAGGAGCTTTACTACCTTGGCGTGAAGCTGGCTATGCGCAAACTTACTAAGTCCGACTTCTCCAATATGTTAGTTAAATGGCAATCTAAAATCCGCCTGTGGGGTAACCGCCATCTTTCCATTGTGGGACGCGTTGCTCTTCTCCGTTATTCCTTTTTAGCTGGACCGGCGTATATGCTAATCCACTCTGCTGTCCCTCGTGCGGTTGTGGATGCCATGAAGCGGATGGCACGAAGATTCCTGTGGCAAAAGAGCGCTTCCTCCCGCGGTCTTCATTTTGTTAAATGGGACGTCATATGCAGGCCGGAGCTGGAGGGCGGTCTCGGACTTCGTTCGCTTCAGTGCTGGGAGGGGGCTTTGCGGGCCGGGCTGGTGTGGGATTTGCTGCAGCAGCCGGAGCCCCTCTTTGGTTCTCTGTTCTCCGCTAAGTACGGATTGAAGATTGGCTGTCCTTCCTTCAATAGGGTGGTCTCCCCGGCTTGGGCAACGCTCCGGCATGGGCTCTCTTCCTTATCTTCTATTATTCGCTGGCGGATCGGGAACGGGAGCAGGGTTCATGCCCTACACGACACCTGGATTTTTGATTTTCCCTTGAGTCGCTGGCCCACCTTTGTGGACTCGTCTTCTCTTGAGGACCTTTATGTGAAGGATCTTCTGGACGAGGATGGTGGTTGGCGGATCAGACTTCTTGACCAGCTGGCCGGCCATGACCTGCGGCTCACCATTGTTCAGCTGCCTCGGACGGTGGGGGAAGACACTCCGGAATTGCTGCATCAACTGAGCGGCATGTCCATTTCGTCGCTCGCTTATAACCTCCCTCCTTCCCCCACTACTTCTGACTGGGCCTGGCTTCATCGGCTCCGTCTCCATCCGCGCGAGAACCTCTTTTGGTGGCGATTTGGATGGGATGCCTTGCCGACCTGCGCTTGGCTGTCTCAAAGAGGTATGGCAAATTCTGATCTGTGCCCATGGGGCTGTGGGACTGCCGAGGATCGTTACCACCTTGTCGATGGATGCTCCAGGCTGATGGCTGTCGGGCGGGAACTCCAACGATGGGGAGTTCGCATACCAAGTAGCTGGACGTGGGAAGATTTTCAAAGAGCGGTGTTGCATGGCGGGATGCCTGCACTGGCTACTGTGCGTCTTCTCTGCTATGCCATCTACCAATGTTGGCGTGCTTGTAATGCCAAACTGCACAACCAGGAGGTCGGGACACCCGTGGTGATTGCTGCTACTATTATGGAGAATCTTGCTCTCTTTGACCAAGCTCGCAAGCTAGGATGTTGGGGTGCCAACCGCCCCTCGGGGCTGTTTCGCTCTCCCTCTTGGTGCCCCCAACCGCCTAGCTGGATCAAGGTCAATGTGGACGGATCTCTCTTGCCTTCTAGGCGCGCTGGGCTCGATATTGTGGTCCGTTCGGATGCTGGTTTGTTGCTAGTGGCCGCTGGTTTTGCTTGGGAGCACTGGGATCCGGGTCGGGTGGAGCTTGAAGCCGTTCTGGCTATCCATCGGGTTGTGCTGCCAACTCTTTTTGAGGCCCGGGGTGTGATTATTGAAGGTGATGCCGCTAATGTCATTGACTTCTGCCGGGCTGCTGCTTTGAACTCCGCCCGCCCTTCCAGCCTTCTCTCGGACGTGGACCTCTCCTTCCTTTCTAACTTCTCGGCGGTGCGCTTCCAGCACGTCCGACGTGAGGCCAACAAGGCAGCCCATCACTGTGCCCAGCTGGCTGTGTCCGGAGACTTTCTGTGGTCTTCTGGCCCTGAGGCGGATGCTCCCTTTCTTCAGCTCGTGGAGGAGGATTACCGAGGGTTAGAGGGCAGCTTGGCCCTCCCTCGGCTCTAGTTTGATGTTTGTCGTTCCTTTTATTTTTCCTCTTGTTCCACCCCACTATTGTACTTGTTTTTCTTCTTGCTAGTGCATATTTCAAGGAACCCAAAAACTTTGGAGGGAGTGTTTTCTAGAGATTGGAGAGAGCTTCCTAGTGAGAGAAAGTGAGGGAGCGGTGGCGGCGTGGAGGTGTGCTGCAGCGGTGGCGGCGTTGCTGGGTGGCGGTTTGGCTTCGGCGTGGTGAAGGCGTGGGGTGGCTGCTGCCCGGTGGTGGCGCGGTGGTGGCGGTCTGTGTGGACGTGTTTTTGTTTAGCGGCGGATTTGCTGTGTGTGCTGTACGGTAAGCCTTTTCCTCCCGTTTTGTGTGTGCTGTTTCCCTCCTTCAAGATCGGGGAAGGTCTGCTGCGTTTCCTTCATTTTGGTGCGGCTACAGTGGGCTGCGGCCCTAGGCATTGGTGCTATGGGTAAGAAATGCAAGGATAAGGAGCCTGCTGCGCCTGTAATTGAAAAGGTGTTGAGTCCAGTCCCATCTCCACGAATTTTGCCGGCTTCATCGGAGGCCCAGGACAGTCCTGATGACTCGTCATCTCTCTCCCGTCGTTCAGTTTCGTCAAAGGCCGTCATGGATATCTTAGTGTCTTCAGAGCAAGAAGATAATCCCTCTGATCAAAATTGCCCGGAAGGTGTTTGTCAAAATGCGATAGAGAAACTTCCAGAAAATGTAACCACATCTAAAAAGTTGGCTGTCAGCTCGTTGAATCAACTAGCCACGCCATTTGTTCCTGGATCTATTGAGGCAATAATGCAAATTTGCGGGAGTTCCAGCAACCTCCAAAAGACTGCTAACCAACTCCAGCTGCCTCCCAATGTTCAGCCTGCTCCGCCCTTGAAGAAACCAACAATCCCATCGAAGATGTCGTACGTCTGGGCCAGACATAAGCCATCAGAGTTTTCACTTAAAGCAGAGCCAGAAGATATCTACCTAAAAAATGGAGTCATCTCCATGGATGAGGAAGAGGCGGCCAATGTTTGAACAAGATTTGACAATGCCCTGGTGGGGCGTGTTGTGGGCAAGACCTTTAATTATGAATGGCTAGCAAAGCAATTGCATGACAAATGGGGCTCATACGACGGCTTCCGTATCAATGATCTTGGCTTCGGGTGCTTTATTCTCTTCTTTCCTAACAGAGAAGCTAGAGATTCAGTATGGTTTGGTGGACCTTGGCACGTTGCTGGGTGTGTTGTAGGCCTTGACCAATGGACCGATGACTTCATCCCCTCGTTGAATCCCCACATGTTTGTTCCAACGTGGGTCCGTTTTCCTTGTTTGCCGCTACAATTTTGGGCGGAAAAGAACTTACGCAGAATTGCAACGGCAATAGGCGAGCCCCTTTATATTGATGCCTTTACAAAGTCTATATCACGAACACTCTATGCTCGAGTTTGCGTAAAGAGGAACCTAGCAAAACCATTGTTGGGCGGCATTTTGCTCAACAGTAACGCAACCGACAACTTCTTTCAAAAGATAATATATGAAGGAATTTCCACTCTCTGCAATGATTATGGCTTAGCTTCTCATGGCGATGATCCATGTGCCCCTCCCTCGGAAACTATTAAAAATGTTGATGAAATCCCAGTAGACCCAAAAGCTGGGCTCGATGGTTGGACCTGCGTCCCCCCAAGAAGGCCAATATCAAAAAATCAGAAGATACCAGACCGCACTTGGGTTCGGAAAGAGGGGCCCAAAAAGATTGCAGTTAACTCACAAATGGCACCAGATTTTCCGCCCCCGCTGGGAGGCTCCGCGGAAATTGCCAATCCCCTTCTAAAAACTGTGTCAGCGGAAATTATAGTGTCGGACACTTTGGGGGCAGCGGCCAATTATAGCCACTGACAAGGATGTTGAACAAGAGGCAGCGTCAAGTGACGAGGAAGGCCAGGATTACAATAGGGAGGCTGCAGGAATTCAAGTAATCTCCCCGGATTCACAGCAGGACAACCACTTTTATGCGAAGAATAAGGCATCCAAGACGTCAGCCCGACTTGAGAAAGCATCTTCAAAAAATATTAAAACCAACGAAGAATACTTAGCCGATGATGATAGGCGCTCTCGCTCGCTGTCCAGGAAATCAAGAAAAAGGAACAAGCAGAAGAAATTTGAGAATCATTCTGATGGTTTGGGGGCCTCCCCTACACAACAATGACATGCATACTATTTTGGAATTGCCGGGGGGCTAGCAAGCTCACCTCCCGTGCATACTTGCATGAGCTTGTTAGAAAGCACCGCCCCATTGCTGTCCTTCTACTTGAAACACGAAAACAAGCATTTACACGCCGGGATATTGACAGGCTAATTGGGCGCCATTGGAGTTTTGAGGTCATCCCATCACAAGGTAAATCCAGCGAAATTATTCTCTTATGGCTTAACGACATAATACAAGTCAGCATCATCAACAAAAGTCAACAGTTTTTATCCGCCTCAATTTTCCCCCCCTGGGTGGAGTATGGCAGCTGGGAGCTGTATATGCTAGTAAGTACCTACACCGTCGACGAGAGGTGTGGGAGGAGTTTTCCAAACTTGACATGTCAATCCCCACCATAATCGGTGGCGACTTCAATTGCGTTCATCGGGCCAATGAAAAAAGAGGCGGAGGTGCGGTAAACTTGAACAAGGGACCCCTCGAATTTGCTAATTTCATATCTTTATGCAATCTCCATGAAATCCCTTTTTCTGGAAATGCCTTCACCTGGTGCAACAACTCAAGCCCAACGACCAGGATTCTCTCCAGACTTGACCGTGTCTTACTTAGCTCGTCGGCACTATTGACATTTCCTGGATCCATGACTCATCATTTACCCAGAATTGGTTCAAACCACTCTCCAATTCTCTTAGAATTGGATAAGACGAATTTCCATTCTGCGGGCTGCTTGAAATTCGAAGAGGTGTGGCTCTTGGATTCGAAAGCATATTCGGCGGCCCATGGAGCTTGGATGAAGGCTATAGCAGGGAGTCCGGGACAGATTCTGGCCACTAAATGTTCAAGTACTATAAAGACATTAGCACGATGGAGTAAGTTCAACGCCTCGACCGAAACAGAAAAAGCACAAAAGGTGGAAGAGGAAATAAAGCACTTGCAGCTTATTGAGGCCTCTAGACCATTGGATGAATCAGAACTAATGAATTTGAGGAGTCTTGTTGCAAACTACAATGAAATCCAAACAAAAATTGAAGCCTGGTGGTGGCAGTTGGCAAAATGCGATTGGCACATCAACGGGGATCGTAACTCCGCCTTCTTCCATGCGGTGGCGACCCAACAAAAATATGAAAACATGATCTTCTCCCTCCATCTTGGCGAGGAAATAATAACAGATGAAAACCGAATTGCACAAGAGTTTGTCACCCATTTTACTTCGAGATGGTCGCTAAGGGACGACACACCGGCTGATGATCTACCGAGTCCGCCAAATACAATAAACGATACCCAGGCCCAAAGCCTCCTACCCCCCATTACTGATGCTGAAATTAAGCGCGCAGTTTTCTCGTTTGACCGGAACAAAGCTCCGGGTTTTGATGGAGTCTCTCATTCATTCTTCACACACTTCTGGAACTTCACAACAACGGAAATTACAGCTGCTATCAAGGACTTTTTCATGACCGGCCGAATGGAACAAGCATGGAAGGACACTCTTGTTCTCCTTATCCCAAAATGCCCCAATGCCAACAAGCCGGAACTATTCCGACCGATCAGCCTGTTCTCGTCCGTCTATAAGATTACTTCAAAAATTATTGCAAACCGAATGAAACCGCTACTGGGCAATCTAATTTTTGAAGAACAAGCGGCGTTTGTCCCTGGAAGGTTACTCTCCGACCATTCCTTAGTGGCTCAAGAATTGCTCCACCGTCTACACACTACGGAAAGTAAACATGGATATATGGCAGTCAAGCCTGATATGGAAAAAGCTTTCGATAGAGTTCAATGGAGCTTTGTTCGTCGTGCTCTTAAGGCCTTCAAATTTCCTCCAGCATGGACAAACATAATTATGGAGTGCGTCACTTCTCCATGCTATGGTCTTCTCATCAATGGGGTAAAAGCTGACTGGATCAACGCCGCCTGCGGTCTAAGGCAGGGCTGCCCTCTCCCCCCTACCTATTTATATTATGCTCCGAATTCCTATCAATTCTCATCAAACAAAGCCTCCACCCCGGCATGGGGATAAAGGTCAGTCCTACAGCCCAAAGAATTTCACACTTATTATTTGCTGATGATACTCTTTTATTTGGCACGACGACCTCCGGGACTGCTAAGGAACTATCAGCCATCCTCTTACGCTATTGCTCCATATCGGGAGAGGCAATAAACGCGAATAAATCCAACGTCTTATTTGGTCCGAAAGTTCCCCCAAGCTCCAGAAATAACATCCTCGGAGAATTGGGTCATAAAAGGGTCCATTGCCTTAATTACCTGGGCATCAAGCTTCACCCAGGAAGACTTCGATCTAGTGACTTTGATGGAATTCTTGAGCACATGTCTCGCCAAATCAGAAGTTGGGGGGCACGCCATCTCTCTCTAGCCGGCCGGACTGCCTTAATCAAAAGCTCACTAGCGGCCATACCGCTTCATGCACTTGCTAACTCGCCGATGCCAGCCTCAATTCTGTCCAAGATAGATACTCTGCTCAAAAACTTCCTATGGTCCGGCTCTGATAGCAGGCGGGCCATCCATTATGCTCGCTGGGAGGACGTTTGCTTACCCAAAGAGATGGGCGGCCTTGGCATAAAAAAATGACAACCTGGAGGCAAGTCTGTATGGGAAAAATTGCAGCTCGTGTATTAAGAAAGGAAGACTCGCACTTGGCGCGCACTTTTGGAAGCAAATATGGAAAGTTGGGCCTCTTCAATCGGAAAAGATCACATTCAAAAATCTGGAAAACAATATGCTTGGGATCCCAAATAATGGCAAAACACGCCTTCTATTTAATTGGCTCGGGACGCACCGTCTCAACTCTGAACGACGCGTGGCTTAGCCCTCTCCCCATTGCGAAATGACCCACATTTGTTAGCATTTCCTCCTTACCTGATCACGCTGATGGCCTTCTAACTGAAGCCGGCCAATGGGAGGATGCCCAGCTAAACAATTTTGGAGCAGAACTCATTAACTCCATCAAAATTTTGCCTCGACTTAATGCGTGTGATGCTGATCAGCTTGTTTGGGCCCAGACCGAGATAGAAACAATGGCTGCTGCTGCAGTCTACAATGCTGAAATGCCTACCGTCCACCTTATCCAGCCGAAACAGCTGGAAAATCAAGTCTCAGCCTCAAATGTTAACGCACATTTGACGTGCCACCAATAACTATGTGCCCGCGCCACAATGCTATGTGCCCATGGGGCTGCGGTGTTGTTGAAACGACTGAACACATGCAAAGCAGCTGTCGTTTCTTTGCAAAAATTATAACGGAAGGATCGCGCCTCGACATACCTGCCAACATTTTGGGCAGAAATCATTTGGAGTTCTTTGACAGTGAATTGCCAACCGGAAATGAGCCAAAAATCGCCACCTTTCTTGCATCTATATTGTATTATACTTGGAAAGCACGGAACTGCTACATACACGGTGAGCCATACATGCAACCAACTACAATCCTGATTAATGTTTTACATGATACATCGCGCGGACACTGGTCGTCTCATTGTAACCCACAATCTATTTGGACGCCCCCGCCCGTCGGATGGATCAAAATTAATTTTGATGGTTCGGTTATGGAGAACAATGTCGCTGGCTTGGGTTGTGCCATCCGGGATCACGAGGGATGCCTAATGGATGCCGTGGGGGTCAAACAAAGAAGCAGATCGGTAAGTATGACAGAATTCCGTGCTGCCCACGCCGCTCTAAATCTCGCTTCCCGACTTGACGTCGAATACATTGGAGCAATCCTGGAGGGGGACTCATCCGACGTTTGTTCAAGGCTAAACAGAATTCTTGCTGGAGGTTATATTGAGGATGGTGAAGCATCCATGGCCCGTCTTCTTCTTGCTCTCCCGACAATAGCTATCTCCCTTATAAGCAGCAAGGCAAACTCTGTGGCAAACCACCTAGCTGAGAATGCTTGTCTTTTAGATTTTGAGTGGGCTAGGGGTATGCCCCTAACCATGTCTTTGGCGCAGCTTTTGGCGCATGATGCTAGCTATCTGTAGTTCCTTTATTATTGCTTAATATATTAGGCTATAGCCAAATTTCAAGGAACCCAAAAACTATGGGATATTCAAGGAACCCAAAAACTTTGGGTGAGTGTTTCTAGAGATTGGAGAGAGTGTTTCTAAAGAGAGAACAACCAGGTGTGGGCTGCGGTGGCGGCGTTGCGGTGGCGGCGGGGCTGTTGCTGGAGGCCATGTGGGGGGTTGGCAGTTTGGGTGCGCTGCTCGTGTGGAGCTGCTTGCGGTGGCGGCGGTTGTTGGGTGCGGGTTTGTTGCAAGGGTGGCGGTGTGCTGGGTGCGGGTGCTGTTGCTCCTGATCCTGGACCTTGGCTTCCATGGGTAAGAAGAAAAATCGCAAAGGTAAGGAGCAGGCGGTGGCTGGATCGCCTGCTTCTCTTCTGCCGGATCTAGAGGTTGTGTCTCCGTTGGCGTCCGCGGGTTCGGCCCCGTCCCGCCAGGTTTGTCCCCCCGACTCTTCTGCGGCCATTCATGGTCAGGATGCTTTAGATGTTGAGGCCACTCCTTCTCATGGATCGTCCAAGCCTTTGGATGATGTATCTGTTGTTTCTGACTCTGATGGAGCAGTTGGGTCTGTTAAATCTGAAAAATCTGCCAGCTCTTATGAACGCTCACAAGGTGTTCGAGGTAATGACTCTGTGAGTTCATCCTCCTCTCAAGTGATCCGGAGCAGCAATAATCTTTCTCCCCTAAACAATGCGGCTAGGCCGTTTGTCCCGGGCTCCGTTGACGCTCTTATGAATGCGTGCGGTATCCCGCTTAATGATCCATCGAAGGGTATAAAATTGGCTCCTACTCCTACACCGCCATTCGCCGCGAAACCGGCTGTGCCTGCCCCGTCCCGTGTTTGGTCAAGAAATGTGCCTGTCCATTTTCCAAAGGTGGAAATTCAGCAAGCTGACTACTATGTTGATCGAGTTGTGAGTGTGGATGATGAGGAAGTGGAGGAAATCCAGGCGGAATATGCTAACACGTTAGTTAGCAGAGTAGTTGGGGTAAATTTTTGGTTTGAATGGCTTTCGGCCCAGCTTCACCTAAAGTGGGGTGCATTGGAAGGATTTCGAATTGTGATTTGGGTGAGGGCTGCTTTCTGTTGAAGTGTGCTAAAAGAGAAAGTCGCGACCATGTCCTGTTTGACGGTCCGTGGCATGTTGCCAGGCATGTGGTAGGTTTGGACGTTTGGTAGGAGAAGTTTATCCCGGCTCATAACCCAAAAATGTTGGTGCCAACATGGGTTAGGCTTCCTGGGCTCCCCTTGCAATTTTGGGGTGACAAAAATCTATTCCGTATTGCTGCAATTGTGGGAGAACCGTTGTTTATAGACGCCTTTACAAAATCCCGTTCCAGAACAAATTTTGCAAGAATCTGTGTCCGCCGGGACCTCTCTGTCCCATTGTTAGGTGGATTATGGCTTAACAGTAAGGGCTCTGGGAAGTTTTTCCAAAAATTTATTTATGAAGGCATTGGGTCCTTATGCACAGCTTGCGGGTTTGCCAACCATGGAGATGCATCATGCAGCAGCCCTGCAGCATTGGCCGAACCGGAGAAGCACAACCTGCAAGCAGGTTTGGATGACTGGACCTTAGTTTTACCAAGAAAACCACCTCCAAAGCCCAAGGATGGGGGCATTTTAATTCGCAAGCCTGGAATTTGGGAGTGGCGTAAGGTGGGCCCGCGTTCACAATATTGCCTAGCTCCCAAGAAACCTTAACTTTACATCATCATGTAGCTGAGACAGCAAATAATCCATTTGATTCTGTTGTAGATGTTTGTACGGAGCTTACAAATTCTATCCCATTTGAAGGTGCCGAGAGGGCCACTCGCATCCTAAATGAAGCAGAAGATGTTCATGCAAAGGGTGAGGCAACTATTCAGGACGAGGTTGTAGAGGAAGATGGGCGTCGAGCTCGTTCATCAACAAAGAAGAGGTCGGGGCGATCCAAGAGCAGGGCGAGATCCAGAGCAGCGGGGGGCTCCCCTTCTCTGTTATGACGAATTTAGTCTTTTGGAATTGCCGCGGTGCAAGTAAGCTCTCTTCCCGCGCGCATCTACAAGAGCTTGTTCGTGCTAATAATCCTATAGTTGTGGTCTTGTTGGAGACTCGACGCCAAGCTTTCTCGCGGCGTGACGTGGACCGACTTATTGGTAGGCACTGGAGCTTCGATTTTGTTCCTTCGATTGGCAAATTTGGGGGGATAATTTTGTTTTGGCTTGATGATCTAATCAAGGTAAGCTGTGTTGTTAAACACAAACAATTCATTAAAGCATCAATACATTTGCCGTCCGGAGTTTGCTGGCAATTGGGGGCTGTTTATGCGGATAAGTACATGCATCAAAGACGTGTTTTATTGGATGAATTTACTTCCATGGACATGTCCATCCCTACTATTCTGGGAGGAGATTTTAACTGTATCCTGCGGGCAGAGGAGAAGCGTGGTGGAGGCAGATTTAAGTTTTCCAATGGGCCTCAAGAATTTGCAAATTTTATTACTCTATGCGGGCTGCACGAAATTCCTTATGCGGGAAATATTTTCACGTGGTGTAACAACCAACGGCCGGCCAACCGTGTTCTCTCGCAACTTGACCGTGTGTTACTCAATGCTTCGGTGCTTCTATCCTTCCCGGGATCAATTGTGCATCACCTACCAAGAATTGCCTCAGACCATGCGCCTCTTTTTCTTGAGATTGACCAAATAAAATTTGCCGCTGTTGGGAAAACTGTAAGATTTGAGGAGGCCTGGATGATGAATCCAAATGTCCATACTATCGCTTTTGGTTCCTGGAGGAAACCTGTTGTGGGGAGTCCAAGCAAGATTTTGGAGTTCAAATCTGCAAGAACAATTAAGGCTCTTGCACGTTGGTCAAAATTCAATGCTCAAAAGGAAGACGTGCATGCGAGGGAATTAGAATAGGAAATTGGGGCGCTCCAACTTCGGGAGGCCAGTGGTGCGCTCTCTGATGATGATTTACTGACTCTTCGGGGCCTTGTCGTAAGCTACAATGAGATCCAAATCAAGCTTGATGCTTGGTGGTGGCACGTGCGAAATGCAGTTGGCTTGAGCACGGAGATCGCAATTCTGCTTTTTTCCAAGCTGCTGCAACGCAACAGAAGCATGAGAATCGGGTTTTCCGATTGCATATTAGGGATGAGGCCATCTCCGAATAGGGCCAACTGGAAGAAATATTGGTGGAACATTTCTCAAAAAGATGGTGCATGAAAGACTCTACCGTGGCGGAGGATCTGCCAAGCCCGCACGAGAAAATTTCTGTTCTTGAGAGCCAACTTCTTGTCATCCCGCCCACTGATGCAGAAATAAAAAAAACCGTCTTTTCTTTTGGGCGGAACAAGGCGCCGGGATGCGACGGGGTAACCCCTTCTTTTTTTACGCATTTTTGGAATTTCACCGAGTTTGATTTAAATGCTACAGTAAAAAATTTCTTTGCTATGGGTCTCATGGAAGCAAGGTGGAAAGAGACCTTGGTTGTGCTTATCCCTAAGTGCAGCAGCCCTCATCTGCCGGAGCACTTTTGGCCTATTAGTCTTTGTTCAACGATTTACAAAGTTGTGGCAAAAATCATCACTAATCGCATGAAGCCTGCGCTATAGAAATTAATCTCGGAGGAGCAAACCGCCTTCGTGCCTGGTCGGCTCATCTCGGACAACTGCTTTCTTGCCCAGGAAATCGTGCACCGGGTCCATTCTACCCAAAGTAAGTTCGGATATATGGCTATGAAGATTGACATGGAGAAGGCCTTTGATCGGATTCAATGGCCGTTCGTTGAACGCGTCTTGGTGAGTTTTAACTTGCCGCTCTACTGGGTAAATTTAATTAAGGAATGTATCACCTACCCAAAGTTCGGCCTCCTCATAAATGACTCTAGATCAAAGTGGATTCACGCTACATGTGGGCTGCGACAAGGCTGCCCCCTATCTCCGTATTTGTTCACACTGTGCTCAGAGTTCCTCTCTCTGTCGATCAACTCAAGCATCCATCAGGGTATTGGGATTAAGATCTCCCCAACTGCTCCAAAGTTATCCCATCTCCTTTTCGCATACGATACTCTTATTTTTGGCTCGGCCACGGTTGGCACGGTGATGGCGATTGAGGGGATTTTGAAGCGATATTGTTGGCTTTCCGGTGAAGCGGTTAATGCTACTAAATCAGGTATCCTTTTTGGCCCCAAGGTCCCTCTCGCCTCAAAAAGAGAAATACTGCAGCTATTAGGGCATGTTTCTTCCAATGCTATTAATTATCTGGGAATCATGCTGCGGCCCGGGAAAGTTAGAATCACGGACTTTGATCATTTATTGGACAAAATTACATGCAAAATCAGAGCATGGGGTCTTCGTCATTTATCTATGGCTGGCAGATCTGCCCTCATTAAGAGTACGCTATCCGCTATTCCTCTACATGCGCTGGCCCACTCCACCGTGCCGACTTCAATTATAAACAAGATCAATAGTCTGTTGTCCACTTTTTTTTGGAGCGGGGCGAATGAACACTCCTTGCACTACACAAAGTGGACAGATTTATGTTTGCTGAAGGACAAAGGTTGGCTAGGATTTAAAAATTTATTCCAGTGGCGGCAAATCCTGATGGGCAAGATGACAGCCAGAGTTGGTGGTACGAATGGATCTTTCATTGGTAAAATTTTCGGAGCTAAGTATGCTTGAAGAGACAAATTTAAACCCAACCGCAGCCACTCTTAAATCTGGAAATGCATCTCTCTTGGCGGCGAGCTTTTGGAAAAACATTGTTTATGGATGGTGGGAGATGGCCTGGACATCTCAACCATGGAGGATAATTGGCTTGGTGTGCTTCCTTTAAACCGATGGCCAACTTTTATTAACATCGCCGCCTTGCCAACTCATGCAGCTGGATTTCTCGACTCAAACTCACATTGGCTGGATGCAAATATGGGGGGTTTGAGTGCGTTTCTAATTAATATCATTGACCGGCTTCCAAGGGATGACGTTGACGGAAGGGACAAATTGGTCCGGGCCCATTCCGAAAAGGTGTGGATGGATGCAAGTGCTTTGTATGGGCTAGTGAGCCTGCAAGGCATGCTTGGTGACAGTGATATTTGGGAAATCAAGGCGCAACCACGTTTCTTACTCATGATCTGGAGAGCTTTGAAAGACCTGTTGCCCACAAACGACTGGCTAAACCGGTACCGTCTTAGGACCGATGCGGCATGTCCTTGGGGCTGCAACCAGGCGAAAACTATCAACCACATTTTTGGGAGCTGCGCCTTTATTGTTTGTATTCGAGCGGCTTGGGAAAGAATGAGATTTCAATTAAACTCATCCAATACTCACCTACTGGACGCGCTGATGGCGGAAATGAAATTAAGCCCCAGTTCTAAGGAAACCAAGTTGTTAGTTGCTATTATCTATGGTGTTTGGAAAGCAAGGAACCAACACATACATGGTTAGCCTTTCTTGCAACCTTCGTCAATGGTTCTAAATGCAATTATTTATGCATCCAATGGTAACTGGGCGACCCGTTTAAGAATCGAGCCTATTTGGTCACCCCCGCCATTTGGATGGTTGAAAATTAATTTTGATGGTTCGGTTCACCCAAATAACATAGCTGGGTTGGGCTGCACTATTCGTGATCAAGATGGGAGCCTCGTTATTGCTAAGGGGACCCCTATCCGCAGCCGTTCAGTTAACATGACAGAGGTCAAGAGTGCCCTTCTTGGCATTACTCTTGCAAAGGATTTTATGAACTCAACATTGGGCTTCATTCTCGAAGGAGACTTGGCCTTTGCTTGTGCTACTTTAGACCGCATTCTTGGGGGAGTTCAACACGGGAATGTTGAAGAAAGGCTAGCGCGCTCATTGAAGGACTGTCCAAGAATCATGATCACTCTTATTGATCGAAGAGCCAACTCAACGGCCAATTTTGTGGCCAATTCAGCTTGCACCTCAGATTTATTCTGGGAAAGGGGAATGCCCCAATCCCAAGCTCTTTATTTCATCCTCTCGAAGGATATTGTGGCCATGTAATTGTTCTTTTTTACTTTATGATATATATAGGCTAATGCCCTCTTAAAGGAACCCAAAAACTTTGGATTTTGTTCTCATCTCTCTCTCACTTGGTTTCTAGAGATAGAAGCTTTGATGGCGCGAGGGGGCCTTGTGCCTTCCTCTCCCCCAAGGCGGGAGCATCATGGAAGCTTGGAGGCGGTAGGCTCGTGGCGCTCGGCTCGCGGCGGAGGTGGTTCGGCGGGGCAGGGCGGCTCGCGCTCGGCGACGGACCAGGGTGGGCGGTATGCTGACTGGAAAGCGGAGGGGGCTGCTGATCCTGACCAGGCCATGGTGCCTTTCATTTCCAAGGGTTTAACGGGGCAGGATGCCTCTTGGGCTTCGATGGTGGAGGCGGAGGATCAGAAACAATCCGATTCAGGTATGCCTAATTCGGCTCTAGCTGTTTATGATACTTTCATGGATCCGGCGGAGAGTCCTGCAGCTTGGCGGGTTGGGGGTTTTCCTGGTTCTGTCCATGAGGCACGAAATTGCCACAATGCAAACTGCACAAAAACTATTTGTCGGAATGCCAGACCGAAATCTGCTTGGGGGAATCCTAATCAGCGACGACACAAAGCTGCACATGATGCCTTTGATCAAACTGAGCCACTTCAGGAGTTCTTCCCGGATGGAAAGATTGTTCAGATGGATGAAGATCTTGTCCGGCAAGCTATGGGACGATTTGAATTCGCCATTGTTGGAAAACTGCTAGGGCGACGCCTCCCGTTTCAAATTTTGTTGGCCGATTTTAACAGGAATTGACAGTCGTTTGGGGAATTCCAGCTAATTATGCTTAGCGAGGATTGCTTTACGTGCATTTTCCAATCTGCTGCTGCGCGTGATGGGGTTCTCATGGGTGGACCGTGATATGTGAACGACTATATTGTGGGGCTGGATACTTGGTCTAAGGATTTTTCGCCATCCTCGTTGAATGGAATGTCATCCCCGATTTGGGTTAGGATACCACATCTACCGTTAATTTACTGGGACAAGAAAAATTTGGGGTGCATTGCGGCAACGCTTGGAGAACCATTGTGGCTGGACTCCATTACGAGTTGGTGGGAGCGGGCGAAGTATGCTAGATTTTGTGTCTGGGCAGATATCTCCAAGCCCCTCCCGGCCGGAATTTGGGTCGGTGGACCCTTTGGCAGTTTCTATCAAAAGGTGGAGTACGAAGGTGTTGCTTCTATCTGCTTTCATTGTGGATGCATGAGACATAAAATTGATAAGTGCAAGATGCGCCCACCTACGGTAGTGCCACCAAAACCTCATGATGTGAAGCGGGCGGAGGTTACGAAGCCAACTCCAAATGCTATAAAGGCGCCAACGTATGTGAGGAAAGGAAAAGCCCCGCTATGTCCCGACACACCTGCACGCTAAATACGGGACAAGGGGATAGTCAAAATGTTGATGATGGCTACGGGCCGTGAATTATTGCCCGCCGCCGGAAACAACCTAAAGACAAGAAGGGCGCTGTAGACCCTGGCATGGTTACACCGCCGCATTCTCCATCGCCATCTACGCATCCCTGTTTTGGGATTGCTGATCCTCCCGGAGGAATTTTTGCGGCCGCGAAAACACCTCAAAATCTAGAGCATTTGGAGGACGTTCCCATGGCTGAAGGTAAGCCTAAATCGAAGAAGAAGCAGGCGGCCGGTAAATCAAAGGCTGGCCTAACTGAGGAATTCTTTCTCCAACTTCCAACCAAAAGTGCTGGACGAAAGCGTAGAAAACCTGCGGCGGACTATCTCCTAAACGACGGGAGGGACGCGTCCCCATTGGTGGATTAATGTCATCTATCATTATCTGGAATTGTCGTGGGGTTCGAAAAAAGAAAGCTAGTAACTACCTTCGAAGCATTACTCACACCCATGATGTTGGAATTGTTGGGCTCCTTGAGACTAAGGTTGAACTTTTAAGTCGACGGGACATTGATGCATTGGCTGGCCGCAATTGAGACTTTTTCCATCATCCTGCGGAGGGAAAGTCCGGGGGCATCATTGTCCTATGGAGGCGTGATGTGATTCAGGTGACGATCTCTTCAGCGATGGCTCAATGTGTGCTGGCGACGGTTGCGCTGCCGGACCATAGCCAATGGGAGCTGGCTTTTGTCTATGCGAACAAAGATTATCACCTCCGTCGCTTGTTGTGGCAAATGCTTGTTGAGCATGATGGGACGCCCCTTCCCATGCTTATTGGTGGCGATTTCAACTGCCTTCTCCGTGCGGATGATAAGAGTGGCTCGACTACATTCCATTATACTATTGGTTCTCGGGAGATGGATGAGTGGATCACCTCTTCAGCTCTACATGAGCTGTAATTTATTGGCCCGACTTTTACTTGGTGTAATAATAAATCCATTGATAATCGGTTGCTAAGCCGCCTTGATCGTATGTTTTTCAATTCTACGGCTTTAGACAAGGTATCCTTACCCACGGTGCAACATCTAAATCGTATTGCTTTGGATCACTGCCCACTTCTGCTCAGCCTTGCTGTTGAAGCTCCGATCCCGACATCGCGCTGGCTCCGATTTGAAGATGTTTGGCTTTTCTACCCCAAGGCTTGGCGGGTGGTTGCCGCGAACTTGGGAAAGACTGATCATGGTACAGCTGCGGAAATCCTTTCTCGCAAGTGCCGGCGAATGCTTCGTGCCTTGCACTTCTGGAGCCGAAATAAATTTCGGGAGTTGGGGTGTAACGCCCCCACTCGTCACATGGCATATAACGGTGGGTCCGGCCGGGGTCCCATGCCATATGTCACAGACAAGCGGCAGAATTATTAGTGGAAATCAAAATCTATTCGCATCAAAACTCAATACATTCTAGCGCAACATTTTAAGTTACCATGAACTCAACTCAAAGAATGTCCACTATGATATAAACTCCAAATTTATATCAACACAAAGAATGTATACAACTCACACACACTGGCCTTAAGGTCTTACAGGTTCCTCTTTACACAAATCAATTTTCATACATCGGCACGCAGGCCGGCCACTCATGAAATCCAATCACGATTCGCACGGCCTTCGAGGGACTTTAGCAGCAAGTTTCCATTCCGCTCAAGCAATTCAATTCAAGCAGCAGCACCTGCAATTAACTATCCAATCCAAAGCGGAAAACAAAGTAACGGTCAGCATTAGCTGACCCATTATAACGACCCTACCCCTTACCCGGGGCAGTGGTTCCTTCCCTGTATGCATTGCCATCATATTCCATATCAATCTACCAATCACAACCATATCACAAATGCCGGTATCCACCAGACGTTCCGTGCTCTCAGGGCACCTTTTTGGTGAACCGGACATACCAGTCATTCACCGCCAATCTGAGGTTTTTAACTTGTTGGCTGGGCGGTTCAATCCTAGAGCACCAGCGCGCATGCTGACGACATCCCGTCCATACCACTCAGAGGTACTAACCTCACAACATCCACAAACACAACCAGAGCAGATCGACCTACACCATGTGATGCAGGACGGTGCGTAGGGTTTACGCACCTGTCGGCTATTTCTAGGAAACCCTAAATGCATGCAACGAAATATGATTTTTAGTTTAGAGCGGGCGCAGTACTAAGAAAATTACGCAACTTGGATTTAGAAAGCACAAAATTACTTCTTTCAAAATGAATTTTCTTAATTAAGGTTCGAATTTAAATTCGGGGAAGGAAGTTTGCCACTTCGATCCGTTCCCCTTGTCGTAGCAAAACGGAAATCGTGAACTCCAAATACGTTTCCGTTGGAGTTTTCGACGTAGCGTTTGCTGACGAAACTCGGGCGAAAACTCAGCAATGAGTCTAATTATCCTACGAGAAAATACAGTGGCACACACAAAGGAGAAGATAGAAACAATTACCCACGGAAAGCTGCGTCTTTCCGTATCCGAAGTCGATGGCGATCACGCGAGAAGTTCCTCGTCAACTTCGATCTCCGCTCCGAGGTCGGCCGCTATCGCACACGGGCACCAAGGAATTAAATCACTCCCTCACACGAGGTGGTTCCACGGAATCACTCACAAAGTAAGGAAGCCACAAACTAACAACCTAAATTCACTCGTTCTCACACCGGAGGCTCCACGAAATCTCTATCACTCGCGGTGGCTCCACGAAATCTCTAACGCTCAAATGGATCAAGATTCCCACAGTTGAATCAAAATCCTAATTTTCTAAATCACCTAACCGTCATCACATAACCTATCTCGATACCCACACAAACAACAACCATCATTTCACACTTACAGGAAGCAGCAAGCAACCGGAAACGTCCCAAATCCTAATCTAAATAAATTCACATTCATCTTCCCAAAGACTACAACAAACAGGATAGTTTCACCTAACAACAGGATTCACAATCGAAGAAAAAATTGGTGGAAAACAAAGAGTCATCAGCCTCAATCGCATCTAACTCAAACATTAACTAAGCACTATTCATCATCTTCTCAAGAGAAGGCAGCATGCAGTAAATCAAGTTCAACCTTCAACCTAACACCTAAACAGGAAACAGATCAGTTCTATCTTAACTGTAACAGGAATTCCCACTGAACCCTTACACAGAAATCAATATCAATTTCATAGTTTCATCTTCATCAAATTTCATCATCCTCCAACTGATTTCCTGTTCTTTACCTTTTATAGGGCAGCAGGCGGCTAGCAATCGTGTGGCCGAAGCTTTGGCGGAGCGGAAATGGCGGAAGAGGCGTGGAGTCGAACCGTCGGGAGAGTTTGTCATGCCCTTCGATCGTGTCTGGCATGGCTGGATCACTGTGGTTGCTGCACGAGGTGGGTTTTGGCGGCGAAATTGGCTGAGGAGCAACGTGAGGCGTGCGCAGATCGTGGGTCGAAGCCACGCGGGAGCTGCCTGCAGGTCGCCTGGTTTTGGAGAAGGGGAACAGTGCGTCGGCCTCTGAATCGGGGAAATGAAGGAACCTGCTGTTGTTTTTCTACTTTTATATAAATATAATATATATACTTATCATATATATAGTATTATAATATGATATATATATTATATTTATATATAACTCACACTCCTTCAAACACACACATATCTATATATTTATATATATATATATATATTTATGTAATATATATATATATATATATATATATATATATATATATATATATATATATTTCACGCAAATTATAGCACGGAACACAAATAAAACATGTAAGTTCAGGGCCGATAGTGGTCCGGACGGGTGCGGCGACGCGCACTTTTACGACGCCCTGATCTGGGCTGGTCTCCACCAACTCTCCCACTCTCGAAATCACTCATCTCTGGTGAGTGCTCCGAGCGGTGGTGCAGGAAAATCAACATTCATGCCAATGAACCAGTATCTCTGAAAACTATCATCAGTAATGGTCACGGTCCAATATGTGCTCGGAAATTGGATAGAATATTCTCCTGGCGTCTCATGCTCAACCTGAACTGGTTGTGAAAACAGAAGGAACTATAATGAAATGTCAGTAGCAGAATGAATAAAGGTATGTCCTGAATGTGGCTCCTCACTCTCACTCACCAATCCAGAAGAAACAAACGGAGGAGAAGACAATGGAAATTCTAAAGACTCATGCGAGTAATCATCGAATTAAGTCAGATTGGCTACGTTAAAAACAGGATTTGCTCCCCAAACGGAAGACATCTCGAGTTCATACGCATATTGCCCAATCCAATTTACTACTCGAAAGGGTCCAGTTCTACGGTAGCTAGCTTCTTTACGGTACCAGAAGGTAGCCGTTCCGGATTTAGCCGAACCATAATCAAGTCGTTCATTTTAAAATTAGTAGCTCTTTCATGCCTTTTTTAAAAAATTGAGTTGCATAAAATTCATAAATACTATGCACTTTTCCGCTCAAAATCTTTTATGCAAATCATGCAAATGCCATAAATGAACTACTAATACGACTAACGCCACTAACCGATGGTCTCAGATACCAAGCAACTCCTGAAAGAGACACATGATCAGGAGGCTCAGAGGGTGGATCATCAAAGAATTCATCGCGGAGCGATGAACACTTAAGTGCAAACCTGAGACATCAGTGATCAGATACAATATCAACGTATCAGCGAGTGCACCCTCGAACTCGACTGTGTCTCTAAAGATGGAAACATCCAAATGTGTGGTGAACCTATATGCGGATCATCTGGTGGTTCACCGGGAGGGGTATAATAAATTCGTCGCAAATGCGACTCGTGCAAATGTAGGCTCCAATAACAGATGGAGTGCTCTCAGATAAAAGTGTGACAACCGTACTGAATGTGCTAAGAAAGAGTGAGGCATCAGGAGGCTCACCAGGTGGACATAGAAAGACTCATCGCAATACGATGGTCAGCAGGTGGTGCGTCCCATAACTCATCTAAAGTGCGAGCAACCAGATGACTATGTCCAAGCACTATCGACATCAAGTGAGATAATGGAGCAGTATCCATGTCTTAAAATTCACAAGAGTACTCAGAATAAGCTCATCCACACATGGACGTGGCGGCTCATCTGGAGGCTCAATAGGAGGGTCGTCAAATGATTCATCAGTCGAGTGATGGTCCTCCAGAAATGAACCATCGGAAGGGCTCATACTCCTAGAAAGGGTAGAAGTGACTACCTCGTGATCACTACTCAGCTCTCGACTCCCAATCGTAATATCACTCGATGCGCCATCAGGTGTGGTGATGTGACTCGAGCCGTCATCGGGTGTGGTGATATGACTCGGTGCGCCACTAGGTGAAGTGTGCAAGGAATCTACACTCAAAATAGAGCTAGTAGAGATCGAATCCTGGACGGGTTCACTAAGTGGAGCTGACTCACATGGGGTTTGACTCCACACATCCTGTACTAGGACATCAGATAGAGTGGGTGACGTCTCCCTGGTGTGGGCAGTGGAATGCTCTCGTTGACCCTTAATGTTTATCATCATGTTCTCATTCGGAACACTAGAAGGATCACTAGGTGTGACGTACTCTTGGTGATGATAATGACCTCTATAGATAGTTCTCGGTAATCATGATACGTGTCCCCAACATAATCATGACGTGCTCGTGGGTGATCATAAGTCCTACGAACGTGTGGTGGTGGTCGCACATATGCAGTCTCAGATTCCTCATATAAAGGAGACGTGTAGTATCGATAACTAGAGGAATACTGAATCATATCCTCATAATAAGGTGTCGAGGGACCAATAGGATCCACTCGGGTACGAGTATAATAACGACGATGGTCATCATACGGATCGTCTCTATAACAAGAACGTGTTGGTGGAGCAACACGATCTCTGGTAGTGGTGTACGGTGATCGAGTATAGTCATCAAAATATCGTAACGATCTCCGTGATAGATCACTATGGGGGTGGGTGATAGGGTAGTCCTGATCCTCATATAATGGATTTCTTCTAAATGTAGATCTTTCTACATAGTGATGAGGAACATCGTAATGTGGACGGACAAAATGTTCATCTCGAATTTGAGGTGACATTGTCGCTCGAGGGGGTACTTCTAAACTACTCACCCTACCTCTAAGGTGTGCTAGCCTTTCAGGCATCTGGCATGTACTTTCAGTTAAGATTGTTAGTTGGTGGGCGAAAGGTGTAAACCACTGGGGCGGTTCATTCCCTTCGTGTCCACGACTCGGGTGACCACATTCAGTTTGACGCATTCTATCACTACGACGATACATGCTAACAAAATTAAATGCAATGATGATAAAAAAAACTTCTCTTTTCTTTTTTTTTTTTAAATTTGAAAATGAAATGCGGGTTCCTATTCGACGCAGGGCGGATCCCAAAACTTAGGAAAATTTTGGAACCTGGCCTCTGATACCAATTTGATGCAGGACGGCGCGTAGGGTTTACGCACCTGTCGGCTATTTCTAGGAAACCCTAAATGCATGCAACGAAATATGATTTTTTAGTTTAGAGCGGGCGCAGTACTAAGAAATTTACCCAACTTGGATTTGGAAAGCACAAAATTACTTCTTTTAAAAAAGAATTTTCTTAATTAAGGTTCGGATTCAAATCCGGGGAAGGAAGTTTGCCACTTCGATCTGTTCCCCTTGTCGTAGCAAAACGGAAATCGTGAACTCCAAATACGTTTCCGTTGGAGTTTTCGACGTAGCGTTTGCTGACGAAACTCGGGCGAAAACTCAGCAATGAGTCTAATTATCCTACGAGAAAATACAGTGGCACACACAAAGGAGAAGATAGAAACAATTACCCACGGAAAGCTGCGTCTTTCCGTATCCGAAGTCGATGGCGATCACGCGAGAAGTTCCTCGTCAACTTCGATCTCCGCTCCGAGGTCGGCCGCTATCGCACACGGGCACCAAGGAATTAAATCACTCCCTCACACGAGGTGGTTCCACGGAATCACTCACAAAGTAAGGAGCCACAAACTAACAACCTAAATTCACTCGTTCTCACACCGGAGGCTCCACGAAATCTCTATCACTCGCGGTGGCTCCACGAAATCTCTAACGCTCAAATGGATCAAGATTCCCACAGTTGAATCAAAATCCTAATTTTCTAAATCACCTAACCGTTCATCACATAACCTATCTCGATACCCACACAAACAACAACCATCATTTCACACTTACAGGAAGCAGCAAGCAACCGGAAACGTCCCAAATCCTAATCTAAATTCACATTCATCTTCCCAAAGACTACAGCAAACAGGATAGTTTCACCTAACAACAGGATTCACAATCGAAGAAAAAATTGGTGGAAAAACAAAGAGTCATCAGCCTCAATCGCATCTAACTCAAACATTAACTAAGCACTATTCATCATCTTCTCAAGAGAAGGCAGCATGCAGTAAATCAAGTTCAACCTTCAACCTAACACCTAAACAGGAAACAGATCAGTTCTATCTTAACTGTAACAGGAATTCCCACTGAACCCTTACACAGAAATCAATATCAATTTCATAGTTTCATCTTCATCAAATTTCATCATCCTCCAACTGATTTCCTGTTCTTTACCTTTTATAGGGCAGCAGGCGGCTAGCAATCGTGTGGCCGAAGCTTTGGCGGAGCGGAAATGGCGGAAGAGGCGTGGAGTCGAACCGTCGGGAGAGTTTGTCATGCCCTTCGATCGTGTCTGGCATGGCTGGATCACTGTGGTTGCTGCACGAGGTGGGGTTTTGGCGGCGAAATTGGCTGAGGAGCAACGTGAGGCGTGCGCAGATCGTGGGTCGAAGCCACGCGGGAGCTGCCTGCAGGTCGCCTGGTTTTGGAGAAGGGGAACAGTGCGTCGGCCTCTGAATCGGGGAAATGAAGGAACCTGCTGTTGTTTTTCTACTTTTATATAAATATAATATATATACTTATCATATATATATAGTATTATAATATGATATATATATTATATTTATATATAAACTCACACTCCTTCAAACACACACATATCTATATATTTATATATATATATATATTTATGTAAATATATATATATATATATATATATATATATATATATTTTCACGCAAATTATAGCACGGAACACAAATAAAACATGTAAGTTCAGGGCCGATAGTGGTCCGGACGGGTGCGGCGACGCGCACTTTTACGACGCCCTGATCTGGGCTGGTCTCCACCAACTCTCCCACTCTCGAAATCACTCATCTCTGGTGAGTGCTCCGAGCGGTGGTGCAGGAAAATCAACATTCATGCCAATGAACCAGTATCTCTGAAAACTATCATCAGTAGTGGTCACGGTCCAATATGTGCTCGGAAATTGGAATAGAATATTCTCCTGGCGTCTCATGCTCAACCTGAAACTGGTTGTGAAAACAGAAGGAACTATAATGAAAGTGTCAGTAGCAGAATGAATAAAGGTATGTCCTGAATGTGGCTCCTCACTCTCACTCACCAATCCAGAAGAAACAAACGGAGGAGAAGACAATGGAAATTCTAAAGACTCATGCGAGTAATCATCGAATTAAGTCAGATTGGCTACGTTAAAAACAGGATTTGCTCCCCAAACGGAAGACATCTCGAGTTCATACGCATATTGCCCAATCCAATTTACTACTCGAAAGGGTCCAGTTCTACGGTAGCTAGCTTCTTTACGGTACCAGAAGGTAGCCGTTCCAGATTTAGCCGAACCATAATCAAGTCGTTCATTTTAAAATTAGTAGCTCTCTCATGCCTTTTTTAAAAAAATTGAGTTGCATAAAATTCATAAATACTATGCACTTATCCGCTCAAAATCTTTTATGCAAATCATGCAAATGCCATAAATGAACTACTAATACGACTAACGCCACTAACCGATGATCTCAGATACCAAGAGCAACTCCTGAAAGAGACACATGATCAGGAGGCTCAGAGGGTGGATCATCAAAGAATTCATCGCGGGAGCGATGAACACTTAAGTGCAAACCTGAGACATCAGTGATCAGATACAATATCAACGTATCAGCGAGTGCACCCTCGAACTCGACTGTGTCTCTAAAGATGGAAACATCCCAAATGTGTGGTGAACCTATATGCGGATCATCTGGTGGTTCACCGGGAGGGGTATAATAAAATTCGTCGCAAATGCGACTCGTGCAAATGTAGGCTCCAATAACAGATGGAGTGCTCTCAGATAAAAGTGTGACAACCGTACTGAATGTGCTAAGAAAGAGTGAGGCATCAGGAGGCTCACCAGGTGGGACATAGAAAGACTCATCGCAAATACGATGGTCAGCAGGTGGTGCGTCCCATAACTCATCTAAAGTGCGAGCAACCAGATGACTATGTCCAAGCACTATCGACATCAAGTGAGATAATGGAGCAGGTATCCATGTCTTAAAATTCACAAGAGTACTCAGAATAAGCTCATCCACACATGGACGTGGCGGCTCATCTGGAGGCTCAATAGGAGGGTCGTCAAATGATTCATCAGTCGAGTGATGGTCCTCCAGAAATGAACCATCGGAAGGGCTCATACTCCTAGAAAGGGTAGAAGTGACTACCTCGTGATCACTACTCAGCTCTCGACTCCCAATCGTAATATCACTCGATGCGCCATCAGGTGTGGTGATGTGACTCGAGCCGTCATCGGGTGTGGTGATATGACTCGGTGCGCCACTAGGTGAAGTGTGCAAGGAATCTACACTCAAAATAGAGCTAGTAGAGATCAAATCCTGGACGGGTTCACTAAGTGGAGCTGACTCACATGGGGTTTGACTCCACACATCCTGTACTAGGACATCAGATAGAGTGGGTGACGTCTCCCTGGTGTGGGCAGTGGAATGCTCTCGTTGACCCTTAATGTTTATCATCATGTTCTCATTCGGAACACTAGAAGGATCACTAGGTGTGACGTACTCTTGGTGATGATAATGACCTCTATAGATAGTTCTCGGGTAATCATGATACGTGTCCCCAACATAATCATGACGTGCTCGTGGGTGATCATAAGTCCTACGAACGTGTGGTGGTGGTCGCACATATGCAGTCTCAGATTCCTCATATAAAGGAGACGTGTAGTATCGATAACTAGAGGAATACTGAATCATATCCTCATAATAAGGTGTCGAGGGACCAATAGGATCCACTCGGGTACGAGTATAATAACGACGATGGTCATCATACGGATCGTCTCTATAACAAGAACGTGTTGGTGGAGCAACACGATCTCTGGTAGTGGTATACGGTGATCGAGTATAGTCATCAAAATATCGTAACGATCTCCGTGATAGATCACTATGGGGGTGGGTGATAGGGTAGTCCTGATCCTCATATAATGGATTTCTTCTAAATGTAGATCTTTCTACATAGTGATGAGGAACATCGTAATGTGGACGGACAAAATGTTCATCTCGAATTTGAGGTGACATTGTCGCTCGAGGGGGTACTTCTAAACTACTCACCCTACCTCTAAGGTGTGCTAACCTTTCAGGCATCTGGCATGTACTTTCAGTTAAGATTGTTAGTTGGTGGGCGAAAGGTGTAAACCACTGGGGCGGTTCATTCCTTCGTGTCCACGACTCGGGTGACCACATTCAGTTTGACGCATTCTATCACTACGACGATACATGCTAACAAAATTAAATGCAATGATGATAAAAAAATTCTCTTTTCTTTTTTTTTAAAAACTTGAAAATGAAATGCGGGTTCCTATTCGACGCAGGGCGGATCCCAAAACTTAGGAAAATTTTGGAACCTGGCCTCTGATACCAATTTGATGCAGGACGACGCATAGAGTTTACGCGCCTGTCGGCTTTTTACTAGGAAACCCTAAATGCATGCAACGAAATATGATTTTTTAGTTTAGAGCGGGCGCAGTACTAAGAATTTACGCAACTTTGATTTTGGAAAGCACAAAATTACTTCTTTTAAAAAAGAATTTTCTTAATTAAGGTTCGGATTCAAATCCGGGGAAGGAAGTTTGCCACTTCGATCTGTTCCCCTTGTCGTAGCAAAACGGAAATCGTGAACTCCAAATACGTTTCCGTTGGAGTTTTCGACGTAGCGTTTGCTGACGAAACTCGGGCGAAAACTCAGCAATGAGTCTAATTATCCTACGAGAAAATACAGTGGCACACACAAAGGAGAAGATAGAAACAATTACCCACGGAAAGCTGCGTCTTTCCGTATCCGAAGTCGATGGCGATCACGCGAGAAGTTCCTCGTCACCTTCGATCTCCGCTCCGAGGTCGGCCGCTATCGCACACGGGCACCAAGGAATTAAATCACTCCCTCACACGAGGTGGTTCCACGGAATCACTCACAAAGTAAGGAAGCCACAAACTAACAACCTAAATTCACTCGTTCTCACACCGGAGGCTCCACGAAATCTCTATCACTCGCGGTGGCTCCACGAAATCTCTAACGCTCAAATGGATCAAGATTCCCACAGTTGAATCAAAATCCTAATTTTCTAAATCACCTAACCGTTCATCACATAACCTATCTCGATACCCACACAAACAACAACCATCATTTCACACTTACAGGAAGCAGCAAGCAACCGGAAACATCCCAAATCCTAATCTAAATTCACATTCATCTTCCCAAAGACTACAGCAAACAGGATAGTTTCACCTAACAACAGGATTCACAATCGAAGAAAAAATTGGTGGAAAAACAAAGAGTCATCAGCCTCAATCACATCTAACTCAAACATTAACTAAGCACTATTCATCATCTTCTCAAGAGAAGGCAGCATGCAGTAAATCAAGTTCAACCTTCAACCTAACACCTAAACAGGAAACAGATCAGTTCTATCTTAACTGTAACAGGAATTCCCACTGAACCCTTACACAGAAATCAATATCAATTTCATAGTTTCATCTTCATCAAATTTCATCATCCTCCAACTGATTTCCTGTTCTTTACCTTTTATAGGGCAGCAGGCGGCTAGCAATCGTGTGACCGAAGCTTTGGCGGAGCGGAAATGGCGGAAGAGGCGTGGAGTCGAATCGTCGGGAGAGTTTGTCATGCCCTTCGATCGTGTCTGGCATGGCTGGATCACTGTGGTTGCTGCACGAGGTGGGGTTTTGGCGGCGAAATTGGCTGAGGAGCAACGTGAGGCGTGCGCAGATCGTGGGTCGAAGCCACGCGGGAGCTGCCTGCAGGTCGCCTGGTTTTGGAGAAGGGGAACAGTGCGTCGGCCTCTGAATCGGGGAAATGAAGGAACCTGCTGTTGTTTTTCTACTTTTATATAAATATAATATATATACTTATCATATATATATAGTATTATAATATGATATATATATTATATTTATATATAAACTCACACTCCTTCAAACACACATATCTATATATTTATATATATATATATATTTATGTAAATATATATATATATATATTTCACGCAAATTATAGCACGGAACACAAATAAAACATGTAAGTTCAGGGCCGATAGTGGTCCGGACGGGTGCGGCGACGCGCACTTTTACGACGCCCTGATCTGGGCTGGTCTCCACCACCATGTTGTGTGGCAAGTCGGGTTTATCAGTGCTCCCCAGACATTACCACCAATTGACCCCTCACCTATTTCCTAATCGACTCACCCTTGTGGTGCAGCAAGCCGGGTTTAACTCGGCTCCCCAGACATTGCCACCAATTGATCCCTCATCTATCCAGATCAACCCACCCTAGTGGTGTAACAGGCCGGGTTTATCTCGCGCTCCCCAGGCGTGCTACTAATTGATCTCTCATCCTAACCAGGAGCGTACTCAAAGCTTCCATACATCCATAACCAACATTCATTCATCCATACAACCATTAAATCAAAGCAGAAACCTTTCATAGCATCAAATCCACAGAGTCTTCTCCGGTTTACCCATGATCTTCACCAATCCAGACTACCCATCCAGATGGACTTCACACAGCATGGCTATGCCGTACTCCACACTTCCGGCTCTAGATGCAAACTCAACCACGGAATCGCTTACGAAATCCACCTCTTGGTGGAGGATCCCACGCACATGCACAAAGAAAGGACTTCGATGTCCAAGAAGGAGATCGTTACCCTTGAAGATCGCTTCGACGCCATGAAGTAGCCGGATGGAAATCACCACCTCGTCTTTGCCTTCACGAATCCGTTCTCGAATCTTCAATCCGCACTTCGCAGCTCCTCCAGCAGCTGGCTTTCCTTTATCCTTTCCTTGCCTTGGCCTTTCCCCCTTTCTCTTTCTCTCTTGGAATGAGAAGAAGAAGAAGGAGATGAGAATGAAGAGAATTTATCTCATTCTCGGCCTTTTTATCCACAGGGAAGAAGCCTTGATCATTAGATCCAGAATAGGGAAACGAATGCCCAGAAAATCTGACAAAATCACTTTTCGGGCCTGATATGCCCTGTGACACGCCCGTGTCACAGGGCGTGTACCTTAAGCGGCACACGAACCGACTCAATCTGACATATCCAAAATAGAACACGGCCAGGGTACACGCCCGTGTTAGCCCAGTCACGCCCGTGACCCAGGGCGTGTAACCAACTCGACACCTCGTCGAGAGAAAATTGTCGACCTCTCGACACAGCGGGACACGCCCTATGACACGCCCGTATCACAGGCCGTGTACCCCTTGCTTGCCACTCAACGATAGTCGAGCGCAGTTCATCGACCAGAGGGGACATGCCCTAGGTCACGCCCCCTGTCACGAATCCGTTCTCGAATATTCAATCCGCACTTCGCAGCTCCTCCAGCAGCTGGCTTTCCTTTATCCTTTCCTTGCCTTGGCCTTTCCCCCTTTCTCTTTCTCTCTCTTGGAATGAGAAGAAGAAGAAGGAGATGAGAATGAAGAGAATTTATCCCATTCTCGGCCTTTTTATCCACAGGGAAGAAGCCTTGATCATTAGATCCCGAATAGGGAAACAAATGCCCAGAAAATCTGACAAAATCACTTTTCGGGCCTGATACGCCCTGTGACACGCCCGTGTCACAGGGCGTGTACCTTAAGCGGCACACGAACCGACTCAATCTGACATATCCAAAATAGAACACGGCCAGGGTACACGCCCGTGTTAGCCCAGTCACGCCCGTGACCTAGGGCGTGTAACCAACTCGACATCTCGTCGAGAGAAAATTATCGACCTCTCGACACAGCGGGACACGCCCTGTGACACGCCCGTATCACAGGCCGTGTACCCCTTGCTTGCCACTCAATGATAGTCGAGCGCAGTTCATCGACCAGAGGGGACATGCCCTAGGTCACGCCCCCTGTCACGCCCGTGTCATAGGGCGTGACCTCTCGAAAACTTTGTCGACCGAATTTCGTTGACCACGCGCCCAACTGCTCAACCCGAGCGGGACACGCCCTGGGATAGACCCGTGTCCCAGGCCGTGTCACCCAATATTTTCCCATTTCGAGAATTTGGGTTGTTACAACCCTCCCCTACTTCAAGAAATTTCGTCCACGAAATTGCACAAAGGAGGGAAAACAGTAACCATACTGTTATGACATCAAAATAATATGTTAGAACAATCCAACCTTTAATCCAACCTTTTATAACATTCGATATCCCCTCAAACATCATATACTTATATCATAATCGATCGATCACTTCAATTGCACCAACTTGTCGACATACATCATAACATATCACATATATGTACATGAATATCATCAGTAGGCACATGATCAGGATTCACATTACGAGTCAGTCATCATATATATACAATTTGCACATCATCCAAGTGATACAATTCACCATCCTTACTTCCGCTCAGCCTCCCGATTTTGCATCTCTCGTGTAAGAGCCAAATTAAACACTCGAGGCTGAATTTCACCAACTGAGCTTTGCGGCTCTTGTACTTCCAAATTTTGCAATCGAGGTTGCGTACGGGATGCAGATGACTCAGCCACTTCTTTACGCTTGTCTTCATACGACACACCTATCTTTTTCTCACTTCCCGAAGGGGTACTCCAACAAAATTTAGCAATATGTCCTTGCTGCCCGCAGTTATAACAGATACGTGTATCAACACGTCCTTGCCCATAAGTTGCTCCCGAAGAAACAGTCGACGGAGTTGATTTAGCAGGTCTAAACCTTTTCTTCTCTCGTCTTCTAAACTCTGACTTCTCCGACTGTGGCACTTTAAACTCTGGCTTCTGCACTGCCAGTCTCTTCTTCTCTTGCACCCGCTTCAAGTCTTTCTCCAGGGCACGGGCCGTATCGACCAACGCTTGGAAACCTAGGTTCACTGAACTCAGGAGAACCAACTTCAACTCATCCCGCAGTCCCTCATAAAAGCGATTCGTCTTTCGCACTTCCTCCGCGAAGGTAGAACCCGCATATCTCCCCAGTCTGGTAAACTCATGTAGGTACGTATCAATATCAGCCTCACCCTGCACCAGGCGTTGAAACTCGTTCTCCATCACAATCCGCTGCGACACTGACAAATACTTGGCAAGAAACAATCTGGAGAATTCCTCAATTGAAACCTCCGCTAACCCTCGACCTGCCAAGTGATGTACCTCCATCTCATCCCACCACAGTCTCGCATCTCCTTCCAGCAGAAAAGTGGCTAGGGTCACTTTCTGCTCTTCTGCAGTCCTGATTGCAGTCAGGATCCTCTTTACTCGAGCCAACCAGTCTTCCGCCTGCGTTGGGGAAATCGCCCCACCAAACGTAGGTGGATAAAACTCCATAAAGCTTTTTAATGACTCATTCGTTGCTTGCTCCTCCACCACAACTGCCGCGCACTCGTGCCTCGCACCAATCTGTACTGGTACACCTTCAGGCCTTGCCTGTCCAGTAGGTTGTGCCTGTAACACCGCAAACACCGTTTCTGTCACCACCAGTATGGTATCCGCCGAAGGAGGCGTAGGCCCTTCAACGGGTGCTGCACTCTCATCGGATCGCTGGGGCTCCGACTGCCCAGCACCACTCCTTGCCACCTAGCAATGTACAAAACACCATTAATCAGCCATGTCATAATGGTAATTACACATTGACTACACACTCATGCCCCTTATGTGCATGAAATACATTCCTAGTGGACATTCGTGAGTTCAATTATGTTCTCGCCTCCCAAACAATCTTAACCTGTCTCTGATACCACTTTGTAATGCCCCCACTTGTCACATGACATATAATAGTGGGTCCGGCTGGGGCCCCACGCCATACGTCACAGACAAGCGGCAGAATTACTTGTGGAAATCAAAATCTACTCGCATCCTAACTCAATACATTCTAGCGCAGCGTTTTAAGTTACCATGAACTCAACTCAAAGAATGTCCACTACGATATAACCTCCACATTTATATCAACAACAGGAATGTATACAACTCACACTGGCTTTAAGGCCTTGCAGGTTCCTCTTTACACAAATACATTTTCGTACATCGGCACGCAGGCCGGCCACAAATGAAATCCAACCACGATTCGCATGTCCTTCGAGGCCCTTTAGCAGCAAGCCTCCATTCCGTTCAAGCAATTCAATTCAAGTAGCAGCACCTGCAATTAGCCATCCAATCCAAAGCGGAAACATAGTAACGGTCAGCATTAGCTGACCCATTATAACGACCCTACCCCTTACCCAGGGCAGTGGCTCCTTCCCTGTATGCATTGCCATCATATTCCATATCAATCTACCAATCACAACCATATCACAAACGCCGGTATCCACCATACGCTCCGTGCTCTCAGGGCACCTTTTTGGTCAACTGGACATACCAGTCGTTCACCGCCAATCAGAGGTTTTTAACTTGTTGGCAGAGCTGTTCAATCCTAGTCCACCAGCACGCAGGCTGGCGACATCCCGTCCATACCACTCAGAGGTACTAACCTCACAACATTCACAAACACAACCAGAGCAGATCGACCCACACCATGTGGTGTGGCAAGACGGGTTTATCAGTGCTCCCCAGGCATTACCACCAATCGACCCCTCACCTATTTCCTGATCGATCCACCATTGTGGTGCAGCAAGCTGGGTTTAACTCGGCTCCCCAGGCATTGCCACCAATCGATCCCTCATCTATCCAGATCAACCCACCCTAGTGGTGTAACAGGCCGGGTTTATCTCGCACTCCCCAGACGTGCTACCAATTGATCTCTCATCCTATCCAGGAGCGTACTCAAAGCCTCCATACATCCATAACCAACATTCATTCATCCATACAACCATTCAATAAAAGCAGAAACCTTTCATAGCATCAAATCCACGGAGTATTCTTCGGTTTACCCATGATCATCACCAATCCAGACTACCCGTCCAGATGAGCTTCACACATCATTTCTATGTCGTACTCCACACTTTCGGCTCTAGATGCAAACTCAACCACGTAATCGCTTATGAAATCCACCTCTTGGTGGAGGATCCCACACACATGCACAAAGAAAGGACTTCAATGTCCAAGAAGGAGATCGTTACCCTTGAAGATCGCTTCGGCGCCATAAAGTAGCCGGATGGAAGTCACCGCCTCAGCTTTGCCTTCACGAATCCGTTTTCGGATCTTCAATCCGCACTCCGCAGCTCCTCCAGCAGCTGGCTTTCCTTTCTCCTTTCCTTGCCTTGGCCTTTCCCTTTCTCTTTCTCTCTCTTGGAATGAGAAAAAGAAGGAGATGAGAATGAAGGGAATTTATCTCATTCTCGGCCTTTTTATCCACAGGGAAGAAGCCCGGACCATTAGATCCAGAATAGGGAAACGAACGGCCAGAAAATCTGACAAAATCACTTTTCGGGCCAGACACGCCCGGTGACACGCCCGTGTCACAGGGCGTGTACCTTAAGCGGCACACGAACCGACTCAATCTGACATATCCAAAATAGAACACGGCCAGGGTACACGCCCGTGTCGGCCCAGTCACGCCCGTGACCCAGGGCGTGTAACCCACTCGACACCTCGTCGAGAGAAAATTGTCGACCTCTAGACACAGCGGGACATGCCCTGTGACACGCCCGTGTCACTGGCAATGTACCCCTTGCTTGCCACTCGACGATCGTTGAGGGCAGTTTGTCGACCAGAGGGGACACGCCTGATATAAAATTATTTACCGGAGAAGGGGTTATACGTGGAGAAGACAAAGTTAAGGAGGGAGAAGGTGAATGAGTGATTGTGAGACGTTCTCCGATTCTATATTCGATGAAGGCAAGTGTACCTTATCGCATATAGTATAGGATATTAAGTTTCATATCAAGGTCGTATTACCCGGGGCGATTTGAGTACTTCTACTTCAAGGAGTTACTATTATCTTATCGAATAAAACTTGTTTTGGGGTTTCTTACTGAATTAGAGAAGTGAGAATGTTTTACTTGCAAATTAGAGAAAAGCTAAATGGTAATTAAGCGATAGTACTCGATCGAGAATCACCTCGGCTTAAGTTGATCAAAGTATGCAATAGTAATTTTTTTTTATTTAATAAGGCAAGAGACCTTGACCGCGGAGGTTCTAAAAGCAAGAACATGCTTCTCTCGAAGTCATGCCCATCTGAGTTTAGGAAGGTCTGACCGAACTCTCGTCCGAATCGGAGGCCTAAAACCCGTCTTATGCTGTGAACCCCGTTATTGGATTTCACTCCAATCCAGGAGATTTAACGCCCACCTCTCTCAACGGGTGCGTGCAACTCTCTTCACTCTTGAGTGCTCACTTCAAACCATCATCCTCTCGGCTAGCCAAGAATGAAAGCTAATGATGGAAAATATATATCGATAATATATCTCCAAGCAAAGGTAAATCAAGAGTAAATCAAGGTATAAGTCTTACAAAGAAAAAAAGAAAACTAGAGCATCATAACATAATCAACTCGAACCTTAGATCATCAAGATCGAGTACAGGAGGATTAGTTAATCATGGTGAAAAGGGAAAAGAGAGATGAATAGAGATGCGTTGAGAAAGCGAGGAAACGACAAACTTTTTATTAGCACTGAAAGAGAACTACAACTTGAAAATGAAAGATTACAGGTGCGGGAAATGAAAATTTATGCGAACATTGCCCTTAGCTACTAAGCAGTTACAACAACTAATACAAAATAAGAGTAACTAAGCTAGATTACAAAGCTCGAAATGAGGAAGGAGAGTGGAAACATGTAAAATTACAAGAAATACAAGTAAACTAAGGGGAAGGACCTCCCATCTCACTTCAGATCTACCTCCTGAACCCTTGGCAAAGGGCTGAATTTATAGATTTTTTCGGGATGGGTCACGCCACCCTGACACTCCCTGGTCGGGCGTGTACTTCAACAACCACGCTCGTCAACTCCAGCAATTAATTTCAGCACGAAAAAGTCGCACCGACCGTGTCACATTCGGTCGTGACCCGGGGGCGTGACACATTCGGTGCGACGGTGGAGCGTGAAAAAAGGGCGCATTGCGGCGATTCCTCGGAACCTGGGGACACGCCTCTGGACCACGCCCGTGTCGGATGTGACACGGGCGTGATAGAGGGCGTGTACACTAAGTTTCCACGGAATGCAGTTTTGGACCAATTGCTTCATTCCTCTGGGTTACACGCCCTAGGTACACGCCCGGGTAGGGCGTGACCTTGGGGCGTGTCACAGCAAAATTCGGCTCAAAGCCGTGAAAACCTGCAAAAAGCAGAAAAACGCATTAGCGACAAAAATATATACAAAGGGGAATCAAAATAAACACTTACAAGACATGATTTGCTTTAAAATTCTGATAATACCCTAATAAAATTGACTGCAAACCGTACTATCAAATTCCCCCAAGCTTAAGTTTTGCTTGTCCCCAAGCAAAGATATAAAAACTAGCTAATCATAAAAAGTGACTAATTCAAAAAGTTTTAATCATGCTTACACAAGTACTATGCGAAATTCCAGGTAGGGAGAATGTAAAACGTAAATCTAAAACAATTATTTTGGTATGATTTAATTTTTATAAACTTTACTTAACGAAAATAAATCATCCAAAATTTTGACGAGATTCTTTAAATAGATTTAAGCAAGACAACGAAAGTGAAAATAACGTATTGAGTTGTTACTAGATTCAAGCAACACATTATAATTATATCAATTAAATAACAAAAATCTAAGTTTAAATACAGAACTAAAACTGATTTACTTTTCTTCTTTTCGTAGCTGTTAAATAAGATTTAAAAAGGCGTGAATCAAAAGTACTTAATAGGACCGAAATGTTTGGTTTAGGATCATGAATAAGCGTGAAATTCAAAGATAAACATGGAGGTTTAAAATCACACTAAACCAAAACAAAGAGTTTCAAAAATTTTTATTTTAAACAAAAATTATATATTTTTCTTTCTTTTTCTTCTTTATTATTATTTATTATTTTTTCTTCATTTTTTTTCTTTTCTTTTTTCAAAACAAAGGCCATACAAATTTTTTTTTTCATTTTGAATTGGCCAAATAAAATCAAACATTGCTTTTGAGTACACTTTTTTCAATAATTTCTCCAAAGATAACACAATTTCCTATCATGATTATGAAAATTTTTGAATGAAACTCAAAAAAAATAAAAATTAGCGTGATTAGATATGTATGAATTTTGGCTTTGGTGAAAATGAAATGCTATGTGTAGTTATCAAACGAAATTGGAAAAAAGACTCAAAAACGGCTAACTAGTGGTAAAAGATTTTAGGTTGGCAGTAAAACTTAAACGTAAACAAAAACGGCTTAAATCATTTTCACGCTTTTTAAATTTATTTAAAATATAGATTTGAAAAATTTCAAAAAGCAAGTCCTAGATAATAAAAGAAGATTGATGAAATTATCTTGAAAATAGAAATAATAGGTGACTTGGATCGTTCATATCTACTACGTTATTCAAAAGTTGTCCTTACAAAAATTATCTAAAAACGAAAAGAAAAATAGTGAATGATGAATTTTAGAGAAAGTAAAGAAAATAAAAAACGGAAAACCAAAATATAAATGCGCGTTTTAGAGAAATATTTCACCTTAACATGCTACCGTGAATTAGAAACACAGCATGACCAACATTTTACTTGGGAAATATGATTAAAAAAATGATTATAAAAATTATAATTAACTACATTGTTTATAAAGAATTTTGAGAAAAAACAAAACACAAACATGGGGTACTATTGAAATACCAAAATGCAGCTATATATATATTTTTTGGATTTTTGGATTTTTGGATTTTTTGGATTTTTGAAGAATATTTACAAAAAGTAAAAGATATTTACAAAAAGCAAGAAGGAGGAAGTCCTCCCCCAAGCTTAAAATCTACATTGTCCTTAATGGAGAAGTAGGTTAGAGAACGAGAGAAAATTAAGGTACAGAAATGAAAGACAGAATTGAAAAACAGGTACTTCCCCGGTTTTATTTTGCAGCAAAAGCTGAGTGATGCCGCTCCCCCATGCTTGTGCTTTGAATCTTCAGGAAAGGTCTTCTGTTGGACTTTGTGATGGATTTAGCAGCATTTGCGGCGGTGATTTTAGAAGCCTCTACTTGTGGAGCCGTCCGGGGCAAAAAGTGTAAAATAAAGAAAACAGAAAAATGATTTGGGTTGCCTCCCAAGACCGCCCTTTGTTTATAAAGGTCGTTTGAGCTCGACCAAAAGAATATTGTCCAACAATAAGAAGTCTTAAATTATTACAGTCTAAATGAAGGAGAAACGAAATAGTTTTTGAGTTCGATAGCAGTAATTGTTCCGTCGCAGTAGGAAGTGAATCGTTAGGCAAATAGAGTTTTAATCGCTGACCATTTACCTTGAATTCACCCTTATCCGGGTGCGAAATGAGAACCGTCCCATACGGCCAAGCCTCTTTAACAATAAGGGGGCCGGACCATCGCGATTTTAATTTACCTGGAAATAGGCGAAGCCGAGAGTTATAAAGAAGGACAAGATCGCCCGGCGAAAAAGATTTAGGAAATTTAATATTTTTGTCATGGTAAAACTTTGTTCGCTCTTTATAAAACCTATTACTCTCGTAAGCGTTCGCCCGCCATTCGTCGAGTTCATTGAGCTGAAATTTACGGTGTTCGGCGGTTAGGGTGAGATCTAGATTTAATGTTTTGAGGGCCCAAAATGCACGGTGCTCTAACTCAACTGGAAGGTGGCAAGCCTTACCATAAACCAATCGATACGGCGTGCAGCCGATGACTGTCTTATATGCCGTTCGATAGGCCCATATGGCATCATCTAGTTTTAGTGCCCAATCCTTCCTGTTTAAGGATACAGTTTTTTCTAAAATACGTTTCAATTCTCGATTAACAACCTCGACTTGACCGCTCGTCTGGGGGTGATAGGAGGTGGAAAGTTTGCGCGTTACTCCATATTTTGCCAAAATTTTGGCAAACTGGCTATTGCATAAATGGGTTCCCCTATCACTAATTATAGCGCGTGGCGTGCCAAATCGAGAGAATAATTTTTTTTAGAAATTTTATAACGACTCGTGCATCATTGGTGGGGAGAGCTTGCGCTTCTGTCCACCTTGATACATAGTCGACAACTACGAGAATGTATTTATTTTGATAAGAGGGAGGAAGGGGGCCAATGAAGTCGATGCCCCAAAGATCGAAGATTTCACATTCGAGGAAAATATTTTGAGGCATCTCGTCCCGCCGTGAGATATTGCCTGCCCGCTGGCAACTATCGCAAGTACTCACTAGGGTGTGAGCATCCTTGAATAGCGTGGGCCAAAAGAAACCCGCTTCCAGCACCTTTCTTGCGGCGCGGTTCGCTTGATAATGACCACCTGTTGGTCCTTCATGGCAATGTCCCAATATTTGCACTCCTTCCTTACTCGAAACGCAACGCCGCACTACCTGATCCGCACAGAGTCTGAATAAGAAAGGGTCTTCCCAAAAGAAATTCTTTAAATCAGAAAAGAATTTCTTCTTTTTCTGGCTTGAGAATTCCTTTGGCAAGACCCGAGCCACTAAATAATTGGCAAAGTCGGCGAACCAGGGCACAGGATAATCTTTTGAATTTTCGAGAGCGAAGAGGCGCTCTTCAGGGAATTTATCGTTAATGTTGGCTTCCACTAATATTTCGCTGGCAGAGTTTTCTAAATGAGATAAATGGTCGGCCGCCAAATTTTCGGCCCCTCTTTTGTCCCGGATTTCTAAATCAAACTCCTGCAAGAGGAGGATCCATCGCAAAAGGCGGGGCTTTGCGTCCGCTTTGCTAAATAAAAAACGAAGAGCTGAGTGATCCGTAAAGACGATTACTTTGGAGAGGGTGATATAAGACCTAAACTTATCAAAGGCAAAAACAATTGCTAGGAGCTCTTTCTCGGTGGTGTAGTTGACCTGTGCAGACGTGAGTGACTTGCTTGCATAATAAATCGGGTGGAAGGATTTATCCACTCGCTGGCCTAAGACCGTGCCCACCGCAGTATCACTAGCATCGCACATGATTTCGAAAGGGAGCGACTAATCCGGAGCAACTAGAATTGGAGAGTTTACTAATTTTTCTTTTATTAAATTGAAAGCAAGAAGACAATCGTTGTTAAAGTTGAAAGGTGACTCTTTCGCGAGAAGATGGGTTATCGGCTTCGTTATTTTGGAAAATTTTGGATAAAACGCCGATAAAATCCCGCGTGCCCAAGAAAACTACGAATGGCTTTAATATTCGTTGGAGGGGGGAGCTTTTCAATAATTTTGATCTTAGCCCGGTCGACCTCGATCCCCTTTCCTGAAATCTTATGGCCGAGGACTAATCCCTCTCGGACCATAAAATGACATTTCTCCCAGTTGAGGGCTAAGTTAGTTTCCTCACAACGAATCAACACGCGCTCGAGATTTTTTAAACAATTTGCAAAAGAACTACCAAACACCGAGAAGTCGTCCATGAAAACTTCCATCACTTCTTCTACCAACTCGTTGAAAATCGCCAGCATACATCGCTGAAATGTAGCCGGCGCATTACATAAACCAAATGGCATCCGTCTGTAAGCGAAGGTGCCAAAGGGACAGGTAAAGGTAGTCTTCTCCTGGTCTTCAGGTGAAATAGGGATTTGGAGGTACCCCGAGAGACCGTCGAGAAAGCAGTAGAAGGAGTGACCGGAAAGTCATTCTAAAATTTGGTCGATAAAGGGGAGCAGGAAGTGGTCTTTTCGGGTGGCATCATTGAGTTTGCGGTAATCAATGCACATCCGTCAACCCGTAATAGTACGGGTTGGAATTAATTCATTATTTTCATTGGCCACTACCGTGACCCCGCCTTTCTTTGGCACGACCTGGACTGGGCTTACCCAAGTACTATCGGAGATGGGATAGATAATTCCTGCATCTAGAAGTTTAATAACCTCAGCCTTCACGACGTCCTTCATGTTTGGATTTAAACGTTGTTGGGGCTGGATAGTACTACGAAAGTTATTATCTAAGAAAATCTTGTGTGTACAGAATGATGAGCTAATCCCCTTAATATCAGATAACTGCCTCGCAATTGCATGGCGGTGATTTTGCAAAACTAGAGTCAACTCAGAAATTTCTGAGTTGCTCAGATCCGAGGAGATAATAACTGGTAGCTTAGACTCATTTTCGAGGAAAAGATACTGCAGATGAGGGGGGAGTTTCTTAAGCTCCAATATGGGTGGTTCCTCGTAAGAGGTTTTGAATTTTATGGTGTCCATGGGAAGCGATTCGGGGAGGGTAGTGCGAGAGACTTCCTCTAAGTAGAAGAGCTCAGTGATAAGAGATTCATCAAATGGTGAAGAAACTAATTCAAAAGGCACAAAAAATTCATTTTTGAAGAATTCCTCTAGATAAAAGCAGGAATCATCTTGTTCTAGGGTGTTGCGTATGGAAGGATTAATGCTGAAAGTGATTTCATCATCTCTGTTAGAAACCACGGCGGGGCTCAGTTGAGGGGGGCACATGAATCCAGATCCGTGGCCGACTGCAGTCGTATGGCTAAATCATCCCCAACCAAATCTCCCGGGGCCCACAGGGATAAATACCCGGGTAGGTTGTTGCGAGCCGGGATAGAACCCAGGACCTCCCCTTTATCAGGCTACTATCTCAAGTCCTGATACCCAACTGCACTGCAGTGCAGTTGGGTATCAGGACTTGAGATAGTAGCCTGATAAAGGGGAGGTCCCGGGTTCTATCCCGGCTCCCAACAACCTACCCGGGTATTTATCCCTGTGGGCCCCGGGAGATTTGGTCGAGGATGATTTAGCCATACGACTGCAGTCGGCCACGGATCTGGATTCATGTGCCCCCCCTCAACTGGGCCATCTTTTGTTAGAAACCACGGTGGGGCCCAGTTGAGGGGGGGGCACATGAATCCAGATCCCATCTTTTGTGAAACCACGGTGGGGCCGACTGCAGTCGTATGGCTAAATCATCCCCAACCAAATCTCCCGGGGCCCACAGGGATAAATACCCGGGTAGGTTGTTGAGGAGCCGGGATAGAACCCGGGACCTCCCCTTTATCAGGCTACTATCTCAAGATCCTGATACCCAACTGCACTGCAGTGCAGTTGGGTATCAGGTCTTGAGATAGTATCCTGATAAAGGGGAGGTCCCGGGTTCGATCCCGGCTCCCAACAACCTACCCGGGTATTTATCCCTGTGGGCCCCGGGAGATTTGGTTGGGGATGATTTAGCCATACGACTGCAGTCGGCCACGGATCTTGGATTCATGTGCCCCCCTCAACTGGGCCCCACCGTGGTTTCTAACAAAAGATGGCTGCAGTTGGGTATCAGGTCTTGAGATAGTAGCCTGGTCCCGGGGCTCCAGGGTATTTATCCCTGTGGGCCCCGGGAGATTTGGTTGGGGATGATTTAGCCATACGACTGCAACGGATCTGGATTCATGAACTGGGCCCCACCGTGAGCCATCTTTTGTTAGAAACCACGGTGCCCAGTCGAATCCAGATCCGTGGCTGCAGTCGTATGGCTATCATCCCCAACCAAATCTCCCGGGGCCCACAGGGATAAATACCCGGGTAGGTTGTTGGGAGCCGGGATAGAACCCGGGACCTCCCCTTTATCAGGCTACTATCTCAAGACCTGATACCCAACTGCACTGCAGTGCAGTTGAGTATCAGGTCTTGAGATAGTAGCCTGATAAAGGGGAGGTCCCGGGTTCTATCCCGGCTCCCAACAACCTACCCGGGTATTTATCCCTGTGGGCCCCGGGAGATTTGGTTGGGGATGATTTAGCCATACGACTGCAGTCGGCCACGGATCTGGATTCATGTGCCCCCCTCAACTGGGCCCCACCGTGAGATGGCCATCTTTTGTTAGAAACCACGGTGGGGCCCAGTTGAGGGGGGCACATGAATCCAGATCCGTGGTCGACTGCAGTCGTATGGCTAAATCATCCCCACCAAATCTCCCGGGGCCCACAGGGATAAATACCGGGTAGGTTGTTGGGAGCCGGGATAGAACCCGGGACCTCCCCTTTATCAGGCTACTATCTCAAGACCTGATACCCAACTGCACTGTGCAGTTGGGTATCAGGTCTTGAGATAGTAGCCTGATAAAGGGGAGGTCCCGGGTTCTATCCCGGCTCCCAACAACCTACCCGGGTATTTATCCCTGTGGGCCCCGGGAGATTTGGTTGGGGATGATTTAGCCATACGACTGCAGTCGGCCACGGATCTGGATTCATGTGCCCCCCTCAACTGGGACCCACCGTGGTTTCTAACAAAACAGTCGTATGGCTTCATCCCCAACCAAATCTCCCGGGGCCCACAGGGATAAATACCCGGGTAGGTTGTTGGGAGCCGGGATCGAACCCGGGACCTCCCCTTTATCAGGATACTATCTCAAGACCTGATAGTCAACTGCACTGCAGTGCAGCAGGTCTTGAGATAGTATCCTGATCATCCCGGCTCCCAACATCATTTATAGATATGATTTAGCCATACGACTGCAGTCGGCCACGGATCTGGATTCATGTGCCCCCCTCAACTGGGCCCCACCGTGGTTTCTAACAAAAGATGGCCGCAGTTGGGTATCAGGTCTTGAGATAGTAGCCTGATAAAGGGGAGGTCCCGGGTTCTATCAACAACCTACCCGGGTATTTAACCCTGTGGGCCCCGGGAGATTTGGTTGGGGATGATTTAGCCATACGACTGCAGTCGGCCACGGATCTGGATTCATGTGCCCCCCTCAACTGGGCCCCACCGTGGTTTCTAACAATCTCCAACCCTAAGGAGGAGCTTTCCATCACTAACATCAATAATAGCGCGGGAGGTGGCAAGGAAGGGACGACCGAGTATCAGGGGTACATCGGCATCCTCTTCGATGTCTAGAATGACAAAATCCACCAGAAAGATGAATTTGTCCACCTTGACCAAGACATGCTCCACAATCCCTATCAGATATTTCACAGAACGATCGACTAGCTGAATGCTCATACGAGTGGGGTTCGGAGATCCTATACCTAATTTTTTAAAAAGCGAAAAGGGTATGAGATTTATGCTTGCTCCCAAGTCCGCCAACGCATGTTTGACCAACGAATTACCGAATAGACACGGGATGAAGAACCTTCCCGGGTCATTCACTTTGTGGGGTAATTTATTGAGCACAACCGCGGAGCATTTTGCATTTAAGAAAATATGCGAAATATCCTCGAGATTTTTCTTATTTGATAGGAGCTCCTTGAGATATTTCGCGTATTTCGGCATTTGAGAGATAGCCTCGCAGAACGACATGTTTATATGAATTTTTTTTAGAATTTCTAAAATTTTTTTGTAACTTTCTTCAGCGCGTTCATTTTTAAGTTTAGAAGGATACGGTAATTTTGAATTAGACGCATGTGGCGTAGGCGTAGTAGGCAAATTTGAAGCTAAAATAACAGGAGGAGAGAGAGGAGAAGGGAGAGGTACCATAGGTTCGCTTGGTATAGCAACTTCTTTTCCACTGCGGAGGGTAATGAAGTTTGCACTTTCTCTTGGATTTTGCTCGGTATTGCCTTGCAAATCTCCTTGTTGCCGATCAGAGATTATCTTGGCTAGCTGTCCCACTTGGTTTTCCAAGTTTTTGATGGACCCGCCAATATTCCTGATATTTATTTCATTTGTAGCAACGTATTTGGCAAAGACCACTTCTAATGAAGAGGGCTTTGCCTGTTGCGGTTGGAAACCATGTGTATTTAAATTTAAGGGGGGAGCTAGATTAAATGTTTGGCTATGATTATGAGGGGGGTTATGGGGGCGTTGAACATTTCCTTGGTTTCTCCTTGAGAAATTCGGATGGCTCCTATAACCCGCATTGTAAGTGTTATTGTACGGTACGTTGTTTGGGTTATAGGAGGGCCGAGGAGCATTTCTCATGAAGTCAACATGCTCTTTTGTAAAAGCAGAGTTATTATAATTATTATACCAAGGAAGAGTGGCGGAGGAAGCAGTCATCTCCGCCACCTGCTTTGTTAATCGCTCAACTTGGAGGGCAAGATTCGAAGTAGCGTCAATTTCAAAGACTCCCGCTGGTTTGTTAGCCCGCACGCGTGGCGCATTCCATTGATACGAATTCATAGCCATTTCCTCAAAAAGTTCCTGAGCGGCCTCTGGGGTTTTGTTATTTAGTGTTCCCCAGCGGCCGCGTCAATCATTTGCCTTGTTAAGGAATTTAGGCCGTTATAAAATATTTGCACTTGTTGCCAATTTGGAAGCGCGTGGTGTGGGCACCTTCGCAATAGCTCCTTGAAGCGCTCTCATGTATCGTAGAGAGTCTCCGAGTCTATTTGCATGAAGGATGCAATATCCGTGCGCAATTTGGCGGTCTTCGCAGGCGGGAAATACTTGGTAAGAAATTTCCCTGCCATCTCGGCCCACGTGGTGATGGACCCTCTAGGAAGAGAGCTCAGCCACTGCTTGGCCTTTGACCGCAAAGAGAAAGGGAAGAGACGCAATCGAATGGTGTCATCTGAGACTCTATTGATTTTAAAAGTATCACAGATTTCAAGAAACATCGCAATGTGACAATTTGGATCCTCGTCCGGGAGACCATCGAAGGTTACCGACTGCTGCACCATTTGGATGATGCTGGACTTGATCTCAAAGTTATTGTTTGCCACTGTGGGGCGAACAATACTTGATTGTGTACCCTCCGGGTTTGGCCGCGCATAATAGGACATAGTCCTTTGCTGGACCTCATTTGGGTTGGGCGGATTAAGATCCATCATTTTTGTGGCAGTGTCCCCGATCGACTCTTCGATGCCTAAATGCGTTTCCTGGTCACGAGAACGGAGGCGACGCAAAGCGGTGCGCTCTATCTCAGGATCAAAAGGAATAATCGAAGAGCTTCTCGGGTCATACACTTAAAGAGAGAGAAAGGTGAGGAGAGATAAAACCGATACGAGAGCGAGAAAAATTAAAAAAAAGGAAAATGATAAAATTAATAGCTATCCTTTTTTCAAAATATCAAAACATTTGTCCCCGGCAACGACACCAAAAACTTGATATAAAATTATTTAGCGGAGAAGGGGTTATACGTGGAGAAGACAGTTAAGGAGGGAGAAGGTGAATGAGTGATTGTGAGACGTTCTCCGATTCTATATTCGATGAAGGCAAGTGTACCTTATCGCATATAGTATAGGATATTAAGTTTCATATCAAGGTCGTATTACCCGGGGCGATTTGAGTACTTCTACTTCAAGGAGTTACTATTATCTTATCGAATAAAACTTGTTTTGGGGTTGCTTACTGAATTAGAGAAGTGAGAATGTTTTACTTGCAAATTAGAGAAAAGTTAAATGGTAATTAAGCAATAGTACTCGATCGAGAATCACCTCGGCTTAAGTTGATCAAAGGATGCAATAATAATTTTTTTAATTAATAAGGCAAGAGACCTTGACCGCGGAGGTTTTAAAAGCAAGAACATGCTTCTCTCGAAGTCATGCCCATCTGATTTTAGGAAGGTCTGACCAAACTCTCGTCCGAATCGGAGACCTAAAACCCGCCTTATGCTGTGAACCCCGTTATTGGATTTCACTCCAATCCAGGAGATTTAACGCCCACCTCTCTCGAGGGGTGCGTGCAACTCTGTTCACTCTTGAGTGCTCACTTCAAACCATCGTCCTCTCGGCTAGCCAAGAATGAAAGCTAATGATGGAAAATATATATCGATAATATATCTCCAAGCAAAGGTAAATCAAGAGTAAATCAAGGTATAAGCCTTGCAAAGAAAAAAAGAAAACTAGAGCATCATAACATAATAAACTCGAACCTTAGATCATCAAGATCGAGTACAGGAGGATTAGTTAATCATGGTGAAAAGGGGAAAGAGAGATGAATAGAGATGCGTTGAGAAAGCGAAGAAACGACAAACTTTTTATTAGCACTGAAAGAGAACTACAACTTGAAAATGAAAGATTACAGGTGCGGGAAATGAAAATTTATGCGAACATTGCCCTTAGCTACTAAGCAGTTACATCAACTAATACAAAATAAGAGTAACTAAGCTAGATTACAAAGCTCGAAATGAGGAAGGAGAGTGGAAACATGGAAAATTACAAGAAATACAAGTAAACTAAGGGGAAAGACCTCTCCTCTCACTTCAGAACTGCCTCCTGAACCCTTGGCAAAGGGCTGAATTTATAGATTTTTTCGTGATGGGTCACGCCCCCCTGACACGCCCTGGTCGGGCGTGTACCTGGGGCGTGACACGGTCGGTGCGACTTTTTCGTGCTGAAATTAATTGCTAGAGTTGACGGGCATGGTTGTTGAAGTACACGCCCATGTGTCACGCCCGGGTAGGGCGTGACCCGGGGGCGTGACACATTCGGTGCGACGGTGGAGCGAGAAAAAAGAGCGCGTTGCGGCGATTCCTCGGAACCTGGGGACACGCCTCTGGACCACGCCCGTGTCAGATGTGACACGGGCGTGACAGAGGGCGTGTATACTAAGTTTCTACGGAATGCAGTTTCGGACAAATTGCTTCATTCCTCTCGGTTACACGCCCTAGGTACACGCCCGGGTAGGGCGTGACCTTGGGGCGTGTCACAACAAAATTTGGCTGAAAGCCGTGAAAACATGAAAAAAGCAGAAAAACGCATTAGCGACAAAAATATATACAAAGGAGAATTAAAATAAGCACTTTACAAGACATGATTTGCTTTAAAATTCTGAAAATACCCTAATAAAATTGACTGCAAACCGTACTATCAACGCACTAGGTCACGCCCCCTGTCACGCCCGTGTCATAGGACATGACCTCCCGAAAACTTTGTCGAACGAATTTCGTCGACCACGCGCCCAACTATTCAACCCGAGCGGGACACGCCCTGGGACACGCCCGTGTCCCAGGCCGTGTCACCCAATATTTGCCCATTTCGAGAATTTAGGCTGTTACATGGGGACCCTTCAAACCTCGCTTGAGGCTGATATCTCGCAACTCCAGCTGCTGGAAGGTACTTCGCCGGGGTTGTCTCCCAAACAGAGTGCTGCTCTTATTTGCAAACTTAAAGAGCTGAATAGAAAGTTGGGGTGCTTAAATACCTGGTGGCCACAACGGGCAAAGGTCCGATGGCTAACTGAGGGTGATTCGAACACCGCCTACTTCCGCACTATGGGCTCTAATCGGCGTCAGAGCAATCAGATTAATCAGGTGCTGGATTTGAATGGTGACCTGACGACAGATCTGGCGGCCATTGAAGCTGCGTTTACTCTTTACTTTGAGCAGAAATGGGCGGATCCCAGCCCAATTTCCCAAATTTGAAGACGAGCAATCAGACTTTTTTACCGATGGAATTCTAACCATAGACGATGAGGAAGCAGAAGAAATTCAAAATGACTGCCAATGCCTTAGTTGGTAGAGTTGTTGGGTATAATTTTCGCTTTGAATGGCTAGCGGCGCAGCTTCATCTAAAATGGGGGGCCTTTGAAGGCTTCCAAGTTTGCGATTTGGGCGAAGGTTGCTTCCTACTGAAATTCAAGAAAAGAGAAAACCGAGATTATGTGTGGCTACGTGGCCGATGGCATGTAGCGGGGAAAGTGGTGGGACTGGATGTCTGGGCAGAAAAATTCATACCATCCCACAACCCACACATGTTGGTTCCGACATGGGTTAGGGCCCCTGGACTGCCGCTGCACTTTTGGGGTGATAAAAACCTTTTCCGTCTTGCAAATGTGGTGGGTGAACCGCTCTATATTGATGCCTTTACTAAATCCAGATCGCGGACCAATTTTGCCAGATTTTGCGTTCGTCGGGACCTCTCGACTCCGCTACTGGGGGGGGGGGGGGGGGGGTGTATGGCTCAATAGTAAAGGCACCGGAAAAATCTTTCAGAAATTTGTTTACGAAGGTATCGGGTCCTTATGCACATCATGTGGGTTTGCCGACCACAGGGACACGGAATGCAATCTCCCGGCGAGCAAGCCAGATGCCGAACATCGTAATCCACAGGCGGGACTGGATGGCTGGACCCTGGTCATGCCAAGAAAGCCGCCCCTAAAAGTCAAAGTGGGTGGTGTGATGCAGCGCGCTCCAGCAGCTAGCAACTTGAAGTGGAAAAAGATTGAAAAACCAGTTGAGCCTATCTCAATCCCTGATGATCCTGGGCCTAAAAACTATTGTTCCTGGAAACATTATCAACTCCTCCACTATGGCAGTTTTAGCAGCAGACCTTCAGGAAATAAGGACTGAATTGAATCATGGCTTAACTATTAATGCCCAGGACGTTGATGCTCCAAATTCTAACCACCAGCAGCATTCTCCTAAAGGACCGAATGTGGATCTACCAAACATTAACTTGGAAACTATTGATGTCAGGACTGACGATCGGCAACCGAGATCGCCAACTAAGAAAGTGCGCACTAGATCAAAGACCATGGCAAGATCAATCTTGGCTCGGGATGGACACAAAGTGGCATCGGGGGCCTCCCCTTCCAGAAAATGACGAGACTCATATTTTGGAATTGCCGGGGAGCTAGCAAGCTCGCTTCCCGTGCGTATCTACAGGAGCTTGTGTGTGTGCATAATCCGATTGTTGTTGTTCTACTTGAAACCCGCCGCCAATCATTCACTCGCCGTGATGTGGATAGATTAATTGGTAGATAGTGGCGCTATGACTACGTGCCTGCTGTCGGAAAATCTGGAGGTATTATTCTATTGTGGCTTGATAACTTTATCAAACTTTCCTGCACTTTCAAAAGCAAACAACTATTTATGACAAGCATACAAACGCTTACTAGAGATAGCTGGCAACTTGGAGCAATTTATGCTAATAAATATATGCATCAACGCCGTACTTTGTGGAAAGACCTTACCGCCGTGGACAATAATACTCCAACCATTTTAGGTGGAGACTTTAATTGTGTCTTGCGTGCTGATGAGAAAAGAGGGGGAAGTCGGGTTGACATTTCAAGGGGGCCCCATGAATTTGCAAGCTTTATTTCCTTATGTGATTTTCATGAAATTCCTTATACTGGCAATATTTTTACATGGTACAACAACCAAAAGCTGTCTGACCGGATCCTCTCTCGGCTTGATCGTGTTTTGCTAAATACCGTGGCATTACTTTCCTTCCCGGCCTCCAGTGACCATCATCAGGCAAGAATCGCATCCGATCACTGCCCCCTTATCTTGGAAATTGATAAAATTCAATTCGCGACGTCAGGGAGAAATCTGAAATTTGAGGAAGCCTGGATGGTCAATCCTAACGTTCACTCTGTTGCCATGGGTGCTTGGAAGAAGCCGACTGCTGGAGACCCAAATAAAATCTTGGAGATTAAATGTGCGCGAACAATTAAAGCTCTAGCACGTTGGTCCAGATTCAATGCCAAATCTGAATCAGACCGAGCTAAAAAGTTGGAGGAGGAAATTTGTGCCTTGCAAATGCGTGAAGCAGTGGGACCATTGTCTGATGCTGAGTTATTCTTGCTTCGCTCCCTTGTATCTAATTATAACGAAGTTCAAACAAAACTTGAAACCTGGTGGTGGCAAAGGGCAAAAAACAATTGGCTGAAGAATGGAGATCGGAACTCGGCATTCTTCCAGGCTGCCGCTACAGAAAGGAAACAGATCAATCACATCTTCTGCATCAATAAGGGCGATGTCACACTTACTGATCAAGGTGAAATTGAAGAGGAAATGGTTTGTCATTTCTCTCACCGATGGTGTTTGGACGATTCAACATCCATGGCCGGGATGCCTTGCCCGCATGTGCAAGTCTCCGCCATCGCTGCGCAGCAACTTCTCTCACTCCCGACCGATGCAGAAATCAAGACGGTTGTCTTCTCTTTTGGGCGCAACTGAGCCCCCGGGTGCGACGGGGTAACTCATTCCTTCTTCACTCACTTTTGGAATTTTACTATGTTTGAAATTATTGCTGCAGTCAAAAACTTTTTCACCACTTGCAATATGGAGGAAAAATGGAAAGACACGCTTGTAGTGCTCATTCCCAATGCAATAATCCTTCCTCGCCAGAGCATTTCCGGCCCATCAGCCTTTGCTCCACGATCTACAAGGTTACTGCAAAGATTCTCGCAAACCGTATGAAGCCACTTCTCAAAAACTTGATTTCTGAAGAGCAAGCCGCCTTTGTCCTGGGCCCCCAAATGTCCGACAACTGTATACTGGCCCAAGAGCTCATACATCGCCTACACACAACTGAGAGCAGCACCGGCTATATGGCTATAAAGATCGACATGGAGAAGGCTTTCGACCGCATGCAATGGAGTTTTCCGAAGCGTGCCCTCATGGCGTTTAACTTCCCTCCTCAATGGATCAATCTCATCGTGGAATGTATATCTTCGCCCAGATTCGGTCTTCTAATCAATGGCTCACGGTCAAAATGGATAAATGCAACATGTGGGCTTAGACAAGGCTGCCATCTATCTACATATCTATTCATCCTATGCTCCGAATTCTTATCATTGTTAATCAAGGCCAGCAATGTCGCAAGTATTGGCATAAAAATTAATCGTGCTGCTCCAAAGATCTCACATCTTTTGTTTGCGGATGATACACTTCTCTTTGGCTCGACAACAACAAGAACTGCAAATGAGTTTGCAAGCATTTTGAAGAATTATTGTGCGCTCACCGGCGAAGCTGTAAACTCCCATAAATCATCTATTCTATTCGTTCCCAAAGTCCCGGGCACTACAAAACGCAACATCTTGCAGTTACTTTGTCATGGAAGCTCTGATGCCTTCAGCTACCTTGGAATTATGCTTCGCCCAGGTAAGAGTTTGTCAACGGACTTTGACAGCATCCTGGAAGATATTACATGCAAAATTAGATCTTGGGGCCTCCGACATCTCTCTCTTGTGGGGAGGGCTGTTTTGATTAACAACACTCTTTCATCTTGGGGCCTCCGACATCTCTCTCTTGTGGGGAGGGCTGTTTTGATTAACAACACTCTTTCAACGATCCCTCTATATGTTCTTGCAAACACCCCAATGCCAATATCAACAATAAATAAAATTAACAGCCTAATGTCCAGATTCTTCTGGAGTGGGGACTATCAAAAGCACTCAATGCATTATGTTCAATGGTCAGAAATTTGTCTTCCAAAAGATCAGGGTGGTTTGGGGGTTAAAAACTTAATTCTTTGGCGGCGTGTCCTGATGAGCAAGGTGGCCGCCCGTGTTGCGAGAGCTGATGGAAGCCTACTTGCCCATGCATTTGCATCTAAGTACATGGGTAGGACAGATTTATGCCCAATCGCAGCCACTCAAAAATTTGGAAACACATTTGCTTGGGAAGTGACATTATGGAGAAACACACGTTCTGGATGGTGGGTAATGACAACACCATTTCTACCCTTGATGATCGCTGGATTGGTGATTTCCCTCTAAACAAATGGCCAACTTTTATTGACATTTCCTCCCTCCCGAACTTAGTGGTGGATCTACTTGATTCCAACTCTAACCGGGCAACTCATTTACTCAAAGGTTTCAGCAAGCTTTTAATTGACATAATTATCCATCTGCCAAGAGATAGTGTGGGGGGGGGGGGGTTGGACAAACTTGTTTGGGCCCATTCGGAAAAGGTGGCAATGAATGGCAGCATCGTCTACGCCCTGGAATGTCCACAGGGCACGCTCTCAGGTGGTGAAGTTTGGAAGCTTAAAATTCAGCCACGCATGAGTATGACAATTTGGCGTATTATAAACAACATACTGCCAACTAATGACTGGTTGTACCAACGCCGGCTGCGCTCTAATGCGTACTGCCCCTGGGGATGCAACCAGGCGGAGACTTTTATTCATTTGCTGGGAAACTGCTGCTTTATGGAAAAAATTAAGCATGTGCTAACAAGATTGAACATCCAGCTCAACGTTTCCTGTACCAATCTGATGGAAGATTTAATTGATGAATCAGCCAATAAACCAAGCTCAGGCAAGATCAAAAATTTAGCCTCAATTATTTACAGTACTTGGAAAGCTAGAAACCAGATGGTACACGGCGAGCCATATATACAACCCGCCTCCATTGTTATTAACGCGATTTCGGATGCATCAGACGGCAACTGGGCGGCCCCTCACAACCGCGATTTATCTTGGTCGCCCACGCCTCTTGGATGTTTAAAGGTTAATTACGATGGGTCTGTGAACATGAACAACATTGCCGGAATTGGATGCACGATTAGAAACCATGTTGGGGAACTTATAGCTGCCAATGGCGTTAGAACTCACAGCCGATCGGTGAACATGTCTGCGTTGCGAAGCGCCGTGCTTGGCCTTTCTCTCGCCAAAAAATTCATGGATAATGTGGATGGGCTAATACTTGAAGGTGATTCATCATTTTCATGTTATACTCTACACAGGATTCTATCAGGCATATTTGATGGAGATGTCGAGACATCACTTGCCAGGCTCACGAAAGATTGCCCAAGACTTGTCATTTCGCAAATCAACAGAAGAGCCAACTCTGCAGTCGATTATGTTACCAATTTTGCTTGTGTGAGGGACTTTGTGTGGGAAAGGTGTTTGCCTCTAACCAAAGCGCTTGCTTTTATCCTCTCGAAGGACATTAAGCTTATGTAATCTCTTCCATTATTATATATATAGGCTAATGTTAGCTTCAAGGAACCCAAAAACTTTGTTTTCTCACAAGGTGCCGGCGGAGTCCTCAGAGCAACATCCGCTGATCCCTGGTCGGCATCGTTTATGGTTGAGACTAGAAAGGTATCTGATCGTCTTCGAGCCCCCAACTTTCATTCTTGATTAATGAAAACATCCTTGACAAATGTTTTCGCAGTGGTTCGTTTTCATAAATCCAAGAATTTCACCTCTGACTATGAAATACGAATGCCCCCGACCGTCCCTCTTAATCATTACTCCAATCCCGAATGCCAACATAATAGGACCGAAAAAGGTGGCAATGAATGGCAGCATCGTCTACGCCCTGGAATGTCCACAGGGCACGCTCTCAGGTGGTGAAGTTTGGAAGCTTAAAATTCAGCCACGCATGAGTATGACAATTTGGCGTATTATAAACAACATACTGCCAACTAATGACTGGTTGTACCAACGCCGGCTGCGCTCTAATGCGTACTGCCCCTGGGGAT